>JAABKJ010014716.1:0-10059 GCA_011634705.1 Andricus grossulariae
GTCATTTTTTAGATGACAGTTGCTCCCAGTGGGACCCTGCGGTGGTTGTCAACCTTTAGTTTTTAATTATATATATATACTTATATTTTTTTCAATTCTAAATCTTTTAAATTTACCAAATTTCGCAATTGAATCATGAAAATTACAGATTTTGAAATTACTAATGTTCAAAATTAAAAACTCTTCAATTTTCAAAGTTCTATATTTCAAAGTTCTACATTTTAAAGAGTTGCAATTTGTGAACCTTGACTTTAAGAGTTATATAAATAAAAATTCTCAAATTTGGATGATTTTGGGAATAAAAAGTCAAGTATTTCATTCAAATCTTCCAAATTTAAAAAATTTCGAAAATAAATCATCAACATTACAGAATTTTAAATTGTAAATGTTCAAAAATGAAAACTCCTTAATTTCAAAAGTTTCACAATTGAATGTTCTGCAATTTTCAGGAATGACAATAGAAAATTCTGGATTTTGGAAAATATAGAATTCAGCATTATTTAACTTTCAAGAGTTATATTTACGTACAAGTTGTCGCTAAAGCTCGCTTCTCATTGCTTGATTAATCCAAACTTTGAAGCTTTTTTCTGCCAATATTTCGAACAGCATGGAACAGAATTGAGCTTGCATCATTTCTAAATAAAAGCGTTTAAAATTGAATAACCTGAAATTTTGAATTGAAAAATCTCGAAATTGGATGATTTAAGATTATAATACCGAAAATAGGATGATTTCAAAATACTAAAAATTGACAAATTTCAGATTAGAATTTTGCAAACTGAATCACTCAAAATTACAAGGAATTGAAATTGTATAACTTTTAATTAGAAGGGTTCCAAAATAAATAATTTAAACTTAAAAACTCTTGAATATAAATAGTTTTTAATTCGAAACGATTAAAATTTTTCAATTGAAAATTGAAAACTAAATTGAATGTTTCAAGTTCAAAGCTTCTGAAGTTCTAGACTTTTAAATTGTTACATAAAAAAGTATCATTTTACATTAAAATTGATTAGACAAATTTGTCTAATATCAGAAAATATATTTACCGTTATTTTCGCAGTTCAAAATAGAAATCTTCTGAATTATAAACCTTTAAAAATAAAGTATTTAAATAAAACGTTAAAAATGGAGTTATTTAAAATAGGAAGCATTAGAAATTAAAACGTATGAAAGAGTTTTTCTCTGTCATAAGTTTTAATTTGCAAATTCAGTATTCAACGTGAAAATGCAGACCTCTAAAATTGGTTACTATTCAAAACTAAAGAAATTTTTTAATTACTGAAGTATAAATTGCAAATAGTTCTATTTTGATCTATTTTGCTTTTAAACAATATAATTTTTATCTTTTTGATTTTAAACACTTCATTTAGAATTATTATTCATTCTTGGAATCTTCCAATCGAATATTTTCAAGATCGCTATGATTCTAATATTTAAAATTGCACTATTTTAAGCCTTTCAATTAGAAATTTCAAATAAGAAATAATTCACTTTTTAAGACCTACTTCGAAAATCTTCTTATTTTTAATACTTGCATCTGGCAAATTGCTTACTTCATTTTTCATTGTTTCACATTTTTTTTGGAGGCATTTGATTCAAGATTTTAATGACATCTTATAACATTTAAATATGAAATTATTTAATATAAATCTGAGTATCAATGCTTTCCACATCAAATTTTTTAATTTGGGAAGATTTAATAGTGTAACTGTCCCGAAGTTCTTAATGTTTGAATTTGAAACTATTATCGATTCGGGTAGATTTGATTGTCGAAAAATGATTGGATAGGTGTTTTTTGCTAAAAAATGTAATGTCTGTCATGTCCGTGTGAACCTCTAAAGGTTAATTATTCTTAAACCGTTAAATGTCATAAGCTTTCTATTGGAAAACATGAAAAATTATTTAATTCAAACTTATAGCGTTATTAATTAAACAAATCCATACTTCGTTCAAAAATTGAACCATTCTTAAATTAGGGTCTAAAAACTAAATTGTTAAAAATTATCCACTCTGAAATTGTGGATCATATTTTTAAAATTCAATCACTTTAATCGAAAATGAGAAATCAATAATTTTAAAACCAACAAAAAGTCGCAAGCCAAAAACACCCGAAAAGCGAGTGGAAGCATAAGAGCTTCAATGTGGACAGAATAAATGAATCGTAGATTAATATATATTATAATAAATAATAATAATAGTAACCCTCATTGACTAAATTATTAATATTTCAGGAGTGATTCATATTCTGGTATCGGAGAATACTGTTATTTTGTTAATGTTGATAAGCTCCCTAAAACTGCACAAAACTAATTAAATTTCTAATTTAGTTTTATGAGCTTTATTCACTAATGTTTCGCATGTAATGAAATTTACCTCTGGCAAAGAAAACTAATTTAATGTTTGCTTTTTGCTTCCATTTTTGATTGCAGGTTTATTACAGCCTTCAGAGGGCGAGCAAAGGTATTTCTTCGCTGCAACAAAGGCCCGTGTCCTCGAGTCTCTCTGCACAAGGGAAGATTCATCAACCGGAAGTTGTGACGCGCTCGAATAGAATACAAGAAAGTTGTATATAAGTCCAAAGACTGCCAGCATCTAGCAGAACTTTGTGGCTCACAAGAACGACATCCGTACAAACATCTGTATAAAGAAATACGTGTAATATCGACTGCCTAAGGACCAACAACTCCGTGGAAATTTATTGCGAAAATGTTGCAAATAATGGAGACTACAACAAGAGCAAGTAGACTTCTTTCATTTAGTGTACCAGTCTCGAAACTACTCATTATCTCTTTTACTGTTTATTGTACAAACTAACAGACTTATATTATAAGTGATCGTCATGACGTGAACAGAGACGAGTATTTTTTATTTCCCAATATTATTTTTAATATGATTGTAAAGTATTTTGTATAGTTATATATATATATTTATATTTCTACTTTAAGTATATTATTAGCATGTTTAAGCCATTGCCTTTATACATTATATTAGGTTTAAGTTAATCTTCCATCTATTTTATATTGTGACTCATTATTAGAAACAGAATAATCACTATTTTATCAAATTAAAATCCTTGTTTCAAAAATATTTCCAAACAGATTAACAGATTATATGGAGCGAGGATTGGGAAAGCAATTTTTGTTGGGAAATGGAATTTCATCAAACGGAAAGCTGGCGGCCCAGGATATATAATTTAGCACTTGCAAAAAAAATTTACATGTAAATTCAAATTACCTGTAAATTAAAAACGAGAAACAATTTAGATATGAGAATTTGATACAGCGCATTATTCGAAAAAGGAGAGTATCACGTCCTCTTGTGCAAGAACGAACATTTTTTGGTTCCATAAACTACTCTATTTTCCAAATTGGCCTACTCTTTTGAATTTCAAATTTTCAATCAACAATCATGGCAAGAATTTTTATTAAAAGTATTTTTAAAGTATTTCTTGACTATTTTTAATCGGAGATTATCAAAGTTTTAGCGCACTCGAATTTCAGAAGAATGTAATTTCATTTGAAAAAACTTAAATTAACAAGTTTGAAATATGAAAGAGAAGCATTTTAAAAGTGAATATTTTCAGTTCTGAAAATAAATAAAATATGAGCATCTGTTAGTTTCAAAAATTAACAAATATTGGATTTTAATAAAACAGTCATAAATTCTTTAAATTAAACAGCTTCTGAAGAAAAGTGGTAAAAGATATAAATAATTAATTATTTTTATTTAAATTCAGAATCATTTAAAATGTTTTACGTAGTTGTTTACTTTGATGACTTTTACGAATTTTTAAGTAAATGGTTTGAAACGTTTTTCAAAAACTTCTTTTAGTCCAAAAGTAACATATCAGTCAGGAGAGACCAAAAAATATTTGTATTTTTGTCAAAAAATACAAAAGTAACACAAATTTTAATTTTCTTCAAAGCTTTGGGGTTTCCACGTAATTATAAACACTTTATACTGTTTTGTATAAGTTTTTAATAAAAATATTCGTATTTTTTTTTGAAAAAAAGACACAAACATAATCAAAATTAAAAAAAAAAATTCACGTGAAAGTTTAGAACGAAACAATATAATAAATATAATATATTAAAAGAAATGTGAGCCTATACGAGATTTCATTCATGTTAAATATTAATAGATTTCAATTATTTTTATGAATTTTTATTATTCGTTGATTAATTTTAATATTTAATAGTTAATAAGTTTGAGAAATGAGAAAAGTAATAATAAAAAATTGCTCTAATTAACATTTAAATTATAATAAGTTAAATAAACTGTGTTTCATAACTAAATTATAAATGTATATAAATGAAACAAAAAATTAGAATGGTAATTTTTCGAACTGGAGAAGGGCAGAGGGAAGTTCTGTCACATCCTACGTTTTTTCCAACTAGAAAAATTACTATTAATTACTATTTTTTACAATTTAATAACCTTTTTTAGCAGAACAAAAGTAGAATTAGTAATAAACGTGATTTTTAGAAATTTTTTATTTATTTTCATTTATTTTTTTGTTGCTGAATATGAATCTTTTTGGGTTTCGCCCGAATGATATTTTACTTTAGAGGAGGAAGAAGATTTTCTAAAAGGTTTCAAAACGTTTACTCAAAAATCCGGAAAAGTTATTAAAGTAAATAGTTACCCATTTTACTTTTAATTTGAGAACATTTTAACACAAGTAGCACAATATTTTGTTCTAAATCTTAAGCACTTTTAACTTAAGTCAAATAAGATACGTTCAATACCAATGGCTAACCTTGAAAATGGCCAAATTTCGAATTTTACCGTAAACTTCTGTTTTGAAGATGACATTGAAATAAAAAATGTTAAGTGTTAAATTTCAAGATGGGATTATAAATTTGTAAAAATTTTGCAATTATTTTCTCCACATAAGTCCAATAGTCATCAAATTAGGAATAGGTCGCCTTAATAGGATATTCCATAAATGGTCAATGAAAATTTGAAAGCCAGACATTTTGAGACTTCATTAATTTTTCTAAATAATTAAAATCATATTTGCATTATTTTCCTTTTACCTGATTATCTTTCTTTTACCTACTTTCACCTTCTAAATGTGCCCAATTTATTGTTGTAAAAATATTCCCTTATTATCATATTTTCAAGAAGGGATTGTGAGGCCTGTAAGTCGATAAATAAATATTTAAATCGTTTCTCAGTTTATACTGCATAAAAATAGAATAGAGTGTTAGAGTGCACGCAAGTGTTATGGATTTAATTGTACTCAATTTAGGATTCTTAGTGAAAAACCAGCACGGATCAGAATTTACACTGCGTTCAATCACCACCCTTTCAACTGATTTATGACCGCCATTGTTGACTCGTAACGACTAAAGGAAATTTCAGCAACGTTTGCACCGAAATGATTGTACAGCGCCATATTTTTGTTGCATTGCGTTTCCAGTGGCAGTGGCGAGTGCCAGAACAGCGATATTCTAATAACAGGTTGCTTTTCCTGCCCCATGAAATGCAACGAATATAATCGAACTGTCAATCGACTGCACATTGTCGACACTGTCTTCAGGCTGTCATTGGGACCCGTCATCCCGTCTCTGTTCACTTCATTGACGTATTCTCATCGGTATTAATATTTATACGAGATTAGTTTTTGTACAAAGATTTATTGTAAATAAGTCTGATAATACTATAGGAGATAGTTACTAATGTCCGAATTTTCTTCGTAACATGTTAAGACGAAGTGAGGAGAAATTTCGTGTATGAATTCTCAAAGATATACGAATAAACGAATGCATTTCGTCTGTTTTTCATAATAAAGTCTTTTTACTTTGCAGTGACAAAAAGGGTATAAAAAATGGGGAAGGCTCTGAAATTCCTGTCATACGTGACACGAATCTCTTGGGGAACTGGCTACTTCATAGATTACGGACTCTATTTTACGATATAGGGATTCCATCGACCAGTCCTCTGTTATTCCCTCTCATGTTCCCGTTATTTATTTCATTCAATATAAACTCATTTTTCATTTCTGCTGCGTCTCTTTTATTGGACCTTTTCGTTTCAACGGATTATCAGGTATTTTAAAGTTTGCAAGTCTTCTTTTTTTTAGTTCGTTATACTCAATTCGAAAATTACGTAACTGACTGTACGTAATTTATGGTTTCCAGAATTGGTAAGATATGGGATTTACTAAAGTTGTATATAGCTTTGAAAGCCAATCAGTGAAGCAGTTAATACTTATTTTTATTGCTCATTCATGAATTATTTTATTTTATTTTGTTTCAATGATGAAATTTCAATAAAGCGACTGCATTTAACAATAATATAATGTAGGTTTATGTAAAATTGTATGAGATTTGGTAGATTTCATGCTTGACGGCTGATTCTCATACATATAATAATGTCCATTGTTAATTAAATTTGAAGTTATGTTTTACTTTGTCAATTACATTACGGGAAAGACATAAAGATGGATTGCATTTTCTTTTTTGCTAGCTATTGCTGGTAGAATCAGGCAGGGTAGCCGAAAACTTAATTTTCGAAATTCCCTGCTTTTTCCTTCACCAATTTTTCATTTTTCCTGACCATTAACATCGAATTACCAGCATTTTTTATCTAGCAATATTATTAATATATATGGGGGGGTATAGATTTTTAGATTAATCAAGAATTCCCGTGTTGCTTATTCAAATAACACGTTCGTGCCGCCTCCGACCCAGGTCATTGATCAATCTCTCTAACAATCACCCCAGTCAAAGAGTTTCAACAAATTAACCATGTCTGTCCACTCGAGCCCATTAGTATAGCATATGATCTTTTATAAACGGAATGAAACAATATTCCAGACACAAATGAGAAATTTTCAAATTTATTTATTTTAAACAAAAAAACAACTTTTTTACCATAGAAGTTCATTTTCAACAAAATACCTGAATTTTCAACAAAATAATTACATTTTTTAACCAACAAAATAAATTCTTAACAAAAATGTGTCGTAGTTGATATTTTAACCCAAATAGATTGAATTTCATTTTTAAAATTTTATTTTAAAATGAACAATACCAATTTTCAACAAATAATGATTTTTCTGTCATGAAAGGAAAAAAAGTCTCCCGTGGTTTTAGTTTTGTAGAAATGTCTGTTTCCTCAATTAAATCTTTAAGGGGTATTAAAATAACCAATAAACATCATGCATACACAAAAATGTGAATCTTTTAAGTTTATGGATACAACACTTTTATTTTAGTGGGTCTGATCTACAAAATATGAGACATATAGCCAAATCTAATAAAAAGTTTGTTAGAGGGATCAAATTTCAATAATAGAAGAATTTTTCTATCAAAATACATGTTAAAATTGGAACTTTGCGAATAGTTTGCGTGAGAACTGTCAATTTTTCTGATCATTTTAAATTTAAAATACAAAAAATGTATAATCAGAAATATTTTCCTCGAAAAACTAAGCCACGAGTTATCAAAATTTAACCATTTCTAAAAAATTGGTAAAAAGCGACAGTACGAAAAAATTCAATTGGAAAAACTATTGTTAAAATAATTACTTTTTGTGAGCTTTGCATTTTTTTATAAACAGTAATGTTTTTCTCTCATTAGACAACACTGATGATATCATTTTAATTCTTCTACCGACGGATAGTATCGAATCACTAACCGTTGAAAAGCTCAACAAATTCTGCCTACAGGTATAGTTGTCGTGGCAAAAATCATGTTTCTAGAAAAAAAAGTTTTATAACATTTTAAGGATTGAAATGATATCAGTCATGTCTTATAAGAGAAAAAACATTACTTTTTATGAAAAAAGTTCAAAACTTACAAAAAATAATTATTTTAACAATAGTTTTTGTAATGAATTTTTGCCAATTTTGACTCTACCCTTTCCGATTTGGAAAATAAGTAAATAATCTTCAAATGTATTTGTTTAAAAAATGTTTGATTTAGAAAAAATGGCTTTAACGATGCAGGTCATCAAAAAATTTACTTTTAAAATTGGAAACAGTACACTTGTAGAGAATTTTTTTCCGGAAAAAAAGCCGACAATTACTAAAATTAAATCATTTTTCAAAAATTTGTTAAGAAAATTCGGCTTTTTTATGCCAGTCCTTTTGATTGGGAAATTCATGATAATTTTAGCAGCATTCATTATTAATTGATAAATTTTATGTTTTTCTAGACGAATTTAATAAATAAATGCATTATTTTGGCATCTGTCATCGGAAAAATTAGTTTTTTTTTCTATGTCAGTCCTTTCAATTGGGAACTTCATAATCATTTCAGCAACGTTCATAATATTTGCACTAATTTTATGTTTCTTTTTTGACCAATTTAGTTGAAATATGCCCTATTTGTGCATTTGTCGACGGAAAATTTGTTTTTTGCTATGTCAGTCCTTTCAATTGGGAGGTCCATCACAACTTCAGGAACACTCATACTTAGTTGATGAATTTCATGATTTTTAAATACCAATTTATTGAACAAATAAATTATTTGGGCATTTATTGTCGAAAAAATGAAGTTTTTTCGACAAATTTCCGAATAATGCATTTGTTCATTAAATTTGTTTTAAGACGACATAAAATTATTCAAATAATTATTAATTTTGCTGAAATTATCGTGAAGCTTTCAATTAAAAGGGCTGATATCAAAGAAAATTAGTTTTTCCGTAATGCCCAAATAATGCAATTATTAATTAAATTTGTCAAGAAAATCATGAAATTTATGAATTTATTATGAATGTTGCTGAAGTAATCATGAAATTCTTAGTTGAAAGGAATGGCATAGAAAAAAAACTTATTTTTCCGTCGACAGATGCCTGAATAATGCATTTGTTTATTAATTTGGTTAAAATGAGAAGAATAAAATATTAAATATAAAAATATAAAAAAGGTAAGAATAAAATACTCAGAATAATCTTAAGACCAATTTTCTTCATTATATTATTGTTTCCATGCAAATTTCTTGCAATATAATAACTTAAAAAAACTTAAATTATTTAAAATTATAGAAAAACATTTTAAACAAATAATTTGTTCACAATTTTGTTTTGCTTATTGTATCATAGTGTAATATCTTCATATAATGTAAATATATGACGCTAAGACGATTACAACTATTTTCCTATTATGAGCGAGCACCTGGAACGTCAAATAGAAAAAATTGTCATTTTTTTCTCATATCTGTTTATTTATAAAAAAAATTGAAAAACTAAATAAAAAATCAGGCTCGACAACTTTCTTTGAAATTGCATCAGCTACTTTTTTGAAAATTTGTTGTCCCAATCTGTTACTGTCCTGGTCCAAAAGAAAAAACAAAAAAGTCATTTTTTTCCCACTGTGCCACGGTGCAGTGATGTATTTTAAATTTAGCATGCTTGCACATAAAAATTATTATTTCAAGAACCCGGGACTATTTTTCGATGTTTAATGACTCAGATAAAAGGACAAATCGCAAGGATCAATTTCATAAAATATTAAACACATGAATTTATTTTCCTGATTCCTGCTAAGATTCGAAGTTGAACTACGAAATTCCCTGAAAATCGAAATTTTATTTTGGCCTTTCTCACGTGATGATTTACTACCAAAAAGACTAAGTTACTTCCACTAGGGGTCAAATAACGTGGATTTTAAAAAGCTTTGTAAAAGTTGAAAAGAAATTTTGTAATCTATATTCTGAATGGCGCTATCACCTTTCAAATTCAAATGCTAATATGTAATAGGTCACCCGGCTAGTGATCCGATACTATCCATCGCGTCAGTAGTGTATGTTGAAAATTTTTCAAAATTTTAAATGATTATTATCTTATAATTATCTAAACTAACTTTTTGGAGCAAGATTCCAAGTTGTTTCTCCTTTTTCTTCTACCGTTAATGTAATTTCGAAATTAAAAAGTTTAAAAGCTTTTCATTCTTCGGTCTTACGGTCCAATAAATACAAAAATAAAAAAAAACGATTATAGTTGTTTTAAAATCGTTTTATTTTCTACATTTCGGCTCTCACTGCGGGCCTTCATCAGGAAAGTTTCCATTTCTAAAATAAATGTTATTTTTATGATAAATTAAAA
>JAABKJ010014717.1:0-10059 GCA_011634705.1 Andricus grossulariae
GATGTCATTTTTTTAGATGACAGTTACTCCCAGTGGGACCCTGCGGTGGTTGTTAACCTTTAGTTTTTTATATATATGCAGATATCCATACCCTGTAAAAAAAGCTTTGGTGATATTTACAATCAGCTAGTAATCACACGTGCAGTGTATTTTCCAATTATAATTTATAACCTGTATAATTCACGATACTACAGTACTTATTTGCAATCAAATGTGATTCCACTTCAGGTAACAATGTGAAAATAAAACGAAGATTGTTTCATTTGCAGTCGACTGTAATATTACTATGTCCGATAATGGAAATTATTCGATCGGCGTGGGACATAGTAAGTTTACGTAAGGTGATAAATTTACATGGGGCTTTAAGTCAACGAAAATATATGTAAATTTTTACGATGTGTGCTTTTCTGTCACAAAGGAGTAAGTCCACACGGACTAACGCCACAGAATGATGTGCAGGACGTAAATTTGGACCATTCGGGACTCTCGAGTATAAGTCGTGCTCAACGATGAGTTCCGGAGACGCCCGAACGGCCTCTTACCGATGGGTGCGCATTTCACTCGTTCGCATTGTTGTTTATGTTGTTTTGCACGGCATGTCGCGTTGAATATGTAAAAATAATTAATAATGAATATGTAATAATTAATATGAATATGTAATAATTAATTGCCTAGGCATTCTATATAATCCCTAGGCATTATATATAATGCCCGGCATGAGATAGGTAAAGTATATAATCTTGGTTTTGAATATAATGATACAGTTAAAGAAAAGCATGATAATTGAGGTACACTGTTAGAAGTAAGTTCATGAAATTTCACGAAAATGTTAGAGAAGCTTTTTACACTACGATTAGTGAAAATCTCATTAAAATTTCATGCAACACTGAAATTTCAATAGCCTTATTGGAATTTCAATGTAAGTTTTGAAACTATTTTAAGAGATAGTGCTTTGAATTTTTTTGAAAATTTTCATGAATATCCTATGGATATTCAATGTAAATAGTGAACATTTTTTAAGAACAGTTTTCTGAAATTACTTCTTTTGAAATTACAAAGTAAAACCAATTTTGTATATGTAATTGCAAAAAATGTATTAATCGATAGAAACATATATCACATACAAAGCTGATAAATTTAATTTCATGAATTATTTTTAAATTTTATTCATATTTTCATTAAGGTTTATTAAATTTAATAAAAAATGTATATTCATTTTCAATGCATGTTTACAAAATTTGCGTAAACTACAGTGAAATTTATTCAGCCAACAATAATATTTTATGTACAAGCAATTGAAACAGGTTTCAGAGTCAATTTTATGAAATTTCAATACCTTTTGCTTGAAAATTGAGCTTCATGTCACTGAAAATTAATGAATATGGTCTCAAATTAATTTACAAAACCAAATTTATGAAATTTCAGTGCCATAAGTCATTGAAAACTGTCTGAAACTTGCGGCTTCTAACAGTGTAAAGAGCGCAATTCATGTGAAACCCATTAATTGCATAAACCTTTTTTGTGAGTGACAACGCAGCGTAATTTTCAACTTTGACAAGTTTATTGCAATTGAGAATTTAAGGCCTTTTTGAAATTCAAATATTTAATTCCCCTGATGTACAAAATAAGATAGGCAATTAAATTCTCTATACTTTATAACTTTATTGCAATAAACTCACATTCAATGTATGAACTGTTATAAACATTCAAGGGCAATGATTTCGAAATTTTATAAAATATCGGCTTAGACTTTGCAAAGAAATTTTCAAAATTATTCGAACTGAGGATCAATTTACACTCCTATTTAAAGTTGTGGCGTTTATACATTTCCTTCATTTGTTCCTGTAAAGTATAATGTAATAATATAATTGCCATTCATAGTTTTCAATTGCTGCATCATTAATAAAATCATATTCCTGTCATGAGAAACATTAAATTTATCAGCGCAGGATGTCAGTGAACGTTTCTGTTTCATTTGCGGTACATTTTACCTTTACGGCATTGAAATGAAAATATTATATTTCAACTTAGTCGCCCCAAAGCACCTACTTTTAAACGTATCTGCGTTACTGGATTCTTCAAACTACGTCACACGGCACGTGCCAAGAACCACTACCACGCCTCTCTAGAGGCGAGTACAACCCGTCGTGGTGGAACTCAAACGTGTGGTAAATCAGTCTTTTTTCCCAGTCTGGGCAGGCCTGCATTAAGAAGTCAGATAACGATTCCAGAAGTGTCCAATTGGCGGTGTGACATGCATAATCTGTTTATTGCCGCATGAAGATTAAAAATACAAATGAATGATATTAAACAAGAAAAAGTGAATGTTTTATAATGAAATTTTTCACTTCAAATCAGTTCAAGAATAAATGGTTCATTAATGAAATAGAAGCGACGTGAAAGTTTTAGTTGCATCTGTGAACAGTGAAGAAATGGAGGAACCAATATGTGTTTATGTTCAAACATCATGAACAATAATAATTTGGTAAGTAGAAATGTTAACTTTTTTCCTGAAAATAGTCGTAAAATAATTGTTCCATGTAATGACAAGCGTTGAGGGTGACGGATGGTGAGATTATGATTGCACATAAAAGACGACAGGGTGCTCAATGTTTTGGAGTTTATTTCTCAGAAGGTGAGTGATTGAATAAAAAAGTAGATTATAATAGATTGATTTTAGACAAATGAAAAATATGAATGTTTACTGAAAAGCAGTTGAAGAATAAACTGTTTATTGATGAAAATGAAGCGAAGTGAACGTTTCAATTGACTGCCATTTGACGATTCGGCATCTGTGAATTGTGAAGAGATTGTTTGAGAAACATATGTTCATGTTTAAATATAATGAAAATTAATTATTTTTTAAGAAGGAATGTACAAATTTTTCCTAAAAATATTCGGAAAATAATTTTTCTTGATAATAACTAGTGTTGGGGGTGACAGATGAAGAGCGAAATAGCAATATGTAAAATCGAAATCACCATTCAAAGATAGAACAACAGTTTACTCACGAGCTGAAATTTTTCTAAATTGAGGCCAAATAAGTATGATTAATAAATATAATCCAATTCCAAGAAATAGAATGTGGAAGTTTACAATTTCAAAGTGACAGGAACCTAAAATTGTAACAGGCTTCGTTGCGAATCACGCTGAACAGTGCAATTTTCAGTTGACGCAGAAAATGAAAAATTGCACCCGATATATTGTGTTGCTAAATTGGGAGAAAATTAATTTGATTAGCAAAGGGAACCAATTCCGAGTGAATCATTCAAGAATTTTGAAGTTCAAGTTTCATGGGTTTTAACGTCGTCTTTGGGTAGCGACTAAAGATCTATTTTTCAGTTTGAAAAAAAAAGTAACAACTTGCTCCTGAAATATGGGGAGGCTGAATAAGAAGAAAAAAGTCGTCATCCGAAAAAATTATTCTGTTTTGGGAAAATAATGATTTAGTGTGACGGTATTGCACTGTGACGAACGATTTTTCTTTGAAAGTTTTATAAAAAGAAGAAAGCTGTATGCTTCTTTATAAATAAACGATTATAACTGTAAGAAATATCTTTCTGATTGCAAGGCAAGAAAATAAGTGAAAGAAACCTTATAAAAGTGGCTTTTTTTAGAAAATTGGGATTGAACATTTTAGGTTGGAATTTGTTTGTTACGTTGGTGCTGAAAATAGTGGCAAATATTTTCATTTAACGGCTTTTTCTTTGAAAAAGGTAGTATTTGATTATTTTATTGCATTTAAAGACTTTCATAAAGAGGAAGTTGGTCAGGAAATGGTTTAAAAATTAGTAAGAGGTTATACAATTAAAAAAAATAAGATGGGAGACAAGCACACAGAGTCAGTTATCTGGTTTGGAATTACTAATCTTTTTATTACTATATTGAAATGATGTTTTAAAAAAATCCTTTTAACACAACATCTACTTGATCGCATGCGTTATTAACAAACTATTTGTTTTCTTTGGCATTTCAGCGAAAGGCTCACTTTACATAATGGAATATTATTTTTTAACATATGTGTCATATTATCTCTAGGATATCAAAAAAACATATCGTGAAATTCCTCTGAAGTTAGGAAAACAATTATTTTCGAATTAAAAATTCAGGAATGTGCAAATAATTCAAAATAATAATTGTTTTTCTACCTACAGTTCATATCGTATCTTATTAAAAAGAACCTGAATACTACGAAATTTTGAAGCCATTCATCTTTTAAATAAAGCAAAAGACCTTCTGAACACAGTGACTCAATGATAGTAGAATTAAAGTATGTCTAAGTCTCAGATTTTGCGAAGGCAAAGTTTTTACATTTTACGTAAAGCAGTTTTTACAATAAAAATAGTTTAAATTGTACAAAATGACAGATCAGTGGCGGTTGGGGTATGACACCCCCCTCAATGGTCGTGCTGAGTGGCCCTCCTCGACTGAATGGCCCTCCTCGACGTTTGCCAGAGGTGCTTGATAGAAAGATTTATCAGTGACCGAAATTGTTGCAAAAGAAACGCGTTATTTAAATAAAAAAACATGATTCTAGATTAATCAAACATTCTATACCCCCGCCCCCTTATACAGCCTCGTACAATTCCCTTTCTCTCTTTTCTCATATGAACTGCCTGATCGTCAGCTAGAACCGAGTGAGTCACGCTTTCCCCGAAAGGTATATGGCTTAATGGTATAATAATAATTTAAATTTTATTTATTTTAATTTTTCTTTATTTGGGCTTTTAAAATTTTGAAAACTTTGATCAGAGGTCCTAAAAATTATATTATTTTATTCAAATTACGCATTTGAAACTGAGTAATTTTAAATCCAGATATCCACCTAATTCCTTTAACAGTTCAACTTTCAGCTTTCAAAATTTAAAAGCTCAACATTTTTAATGATTACAATTATACAATTCAAAACTGAAATCACAAAAATTTAAAAACATTTATAATTGGGAATTTGAAACTGTTTCATGAGAAAAATAAATTTAATGCTATCATCAGATATTCTGTGTCTCCAAAAATTACTCCCTTTATTTTCCGTTTTTCCGGTTATCTTGGCATGGTTCATTGTTGTCTCTAAATGACTTTAACTACTTTCGGCTGACTTAAATTGCTTTTACTACCTCAGAAATTTATAAATTAAACTGTATTGAAGCG
The DNA here is from genome assembly GCA_011634705.1 of Andricus grossulariae. Classification (NCBI taxonomy): domain Eukaryota; kingdom Metazoa; phylum Arthropoda; class Insecta; order Hymenoptera; family Cynipidae; genus Andricus; species Andricus grossulariae. The sequence goes on from JAABKJ010014717.1 coordinate 5,149, forward strand.
TTAATATAAATGAGATTATAATCAATCAAAATTAAATTCAAATTTTGTTGTGTTCATTTTGATCCAAGCAAACTTCTCATGTGCAAAAATAATTTTTCTTCTAGCTTGAATTGACTCGAAAATTAAATTTTCACTACATACTTGAAACTGATTTAAAGAACAAATATAAAATCATCTTCTTTCAATAACTTTATTAAGAATTGGCTTTTGAAGCTGAATTATTCTTATATATAATAAGTATTATAAAATTAATTGAATGTTTATAGTCGCATCAAGTGCCAGGGTCATTAGCGATTTACTATTGGGTTAATTATAAACTGTAGGGTGTCTGTGGTGTAGCCATACCAAGGGACAGAAGCGAAGCTTTTTGAAAACACATCCAGCCTCGCTTCTGCCTTGGAAACCGAACTCGCATCAGCGTGGCTGCCTAGGCTGCACTGTTGGAACATAGGACAATCACGATACCGTCTGAGCCGCGATGTCTCCCTGGAAGTAAAGTTGTTAAGTTAAAAAAATTCTATTACAATATTTAAATACATTTCAATTTCACTTCATTTCAATCGCGCCGTATCACTTGATTGCTTTTTTCATTAGTTGTAACATAATATCCTGTAATATATTGAATCTTTGATCACAGAGAAGATTTTAATGGGGCACTCCTTCAAGTGAGAGACAAAGCAACTAATGAGAATATAGGCATAGCCAATGAAAGGTTGCTGTTAGTAGCTACACGGAAAGAAATTTAGGACAGTTGTTCCCTTATATCTGGGAACACTGCTAACCCAAACGAGAGAACGCAAACGTGCTACAGTAGTCGATTCGACTTCTACATTTCTATGCTCGGAATGAAGAAGAGAAACCATATTAAAATCGAAAGTTTTCACGAAACTGGAGGTTCAAAGAAATACGAATTTTTTTTCTAATTAGGTAGTTAATACAGTAAAATGTGATTTTAAATCAGGTAAATATTTTCTGCAAACAAATGGAATTCCATCGTCTGAAATAAAATTAAGTAAGTAAAAAGCTGGAATAGTTGAAATATAAAAATTTAAATGTAGTGTTTGTTTTGAAGATTAATGTAGTAATAATAATTATAAGTTAATTTTATTTTAATAGTAATATTTTCTTGTCTTTTACGAGGCAAACAAACATATTCAAAATATTTCAAGCACAGTCTGTGCTGATGCTGAGAACAGAGAAAGCATAGTAGTATCAGGTGATATACCTACAGATCGTCAAATCGTTTTATTACAACTATGATAAAAATGTTTGGCTACCTTATAACGCTGAGAACTAATTTCTGTTGTGAGATAATATCTTCTGCGGTACCTAGCGGCATTTGTCCTGAACTACTGAAAGTTGCAAATCAAACTTTCACCATTGAGAGAAATATTTATTCACAATGATCTATTTCCTTTTGATAACTAAATTAACGTGTCTTCCAACGGAGTTCATGAACATTTCATTCAAACAAATGTTGTTTGCACTGATATAATATAAATATATAATTTAAAAAAAAACATGTCAAAATGTTAAATTAAGCAAGTACTTGTTTGAATTAAATGAAAATTTATCTATTTAAAGAAAGTATTTCCTTCGTTTGAAAAAAGTTGTTATAATTGATTAATTGCTGACTATTTATTCAAACGACGCTTTCATCCAATGAAATAAATCCATATACAATATCAAACTTTATTTTTTAAATATATATAATTATTCAATTGAAATAATCGTGTGAAGTCTTGGCATCGGATAAATATTTGTTTAATTCGATGAATAATTATTTGTCTGGAAAAAATATTTCTTTCGCTCAAAGAAACCTGAATCACACTTATACTATAAAGTCTCTTTCGATCAGACCTTCCGTAGCCATCTAGTGTTAGTTTTCTGAACTATGACCTATTTTTTGAGTGAATAAGTATACAATTTCAGAACATTCTCTTTTAAATTTCAAACGCAGTCTATTAATTTGAATTAAGATAAAATTCTAGTAAATTCTATTTAATTGTGTTCGGAATTTCAAACACATTTATATGAACTAAGCTTGACGTATATGTGTTTGAAACTTCAATCATATTTGCTTTAAATTTCAAACATTCCTTCGTCAATTCCATGTCCTTTTATCTAAAATTTATTTAAGACATAAACGGTTACAAATTTTAAATCACAGTATGTATTCATTTTATTTCAAATACAGAAGTTTCGAAATTTCAAGCACGTTTGTGAATAAAATTGATTGAAATCTCAATCCCAAAATATATCAATATGATTCTAAAATAATAATTTATAATATATATTTATTACAGTATATTCGAACGTGAAAAAATCAAATATTAATTTTTTTTTAATTTGTTTTGTAATTTGAAATTTCGGGAACTTAAAATTTCGAAAATTTGATACTTCGGACCTTTGAAATTTCGGGAATCCTCTACTTTCGCTAACTGCTGCTTTCGGAAGTTTTCAAGCTCGGTTATAAAAATTTGCTTTTATTTTCAATTGAGGGAATTATTTTTCAAGTATGTTTCCATATTCTGTATTTTTGTTTTTCGGCAAAATTATGTCATCTCAGTTAATCATGGCAACTTACCGAGCGGGCACAAAATTTGACCGCGCCTTTACGACATCGTTACAGGATCTTGACGACGACTTGTAAAGATCCTATGCCCATGTCATTAAGATGTGATTATAATATTGAAAAGACTTCGTCAGATCGTACGACGTATTTGCGATATCGTGAAGACATCTTAACGAAATCGACATAGGATGTCGCAAAGTCGTCGTCAAGATCTCATAACGATGTCGTCAAGAAATCACCAAATTTTGCACTCAGTGGGTTACCACAAATAACGAAATTGTCATGTAATTTTTAAAAAAATTAAAGCAAATTTTCGTTTTTCAGTTTTTATAACGTTTTCTCTTGAATATTAGTTAACAATTATAATTTTTATCCAATATATTACTGAAAAATAACTCAATTATTTTATTTAAATATTTTGAGCAATTATGATCTATTCTTTATTCATATATATTTGCCTATTTTTTTAAATGTTGAGCTTTTTCATCACCGTATAGGATCGGACATTTTGTTTTTGAAAATTGAAAAAACATATATGAAATCAGGGACTCGAAAGCACCCATAAAAAAAATTAAGTCGAAATGGGATCATTTCTGGAGTTTTTTACAACTTCTCATGGCTCCAGTTGACAGCTCGACGGCCCTGATCAACTTTGTCGCATCCCTACTCCCTCAAACAAATTGGTCGCGCGGGATCGAAGATTCTCACTTTTACGCCGAAATATGAAGTCCCCGCGTCTCATCCCTACCACGTCATCCCATCTTACCACAAAAGTATTCATAAATATATATAATAAATAAATAACAACATTATTATTTATTTGTGAGTCCTCTAAACATTTCGTTGTTAAAAATCGGTTTCAAGAAGCAGGTAAAAGCGAACCAAAATGATCCCAATGCTTTTGGGAATAGGCTGCAATACTTTTGTTATAAAAAATTTGGGTTCGATTTAAAATTGACTCTCTAATGATACTCATGTAACATTTATAGTGTTTTTCTCTTCAATTTTATTTAATAATTGTAATTTCCATCCGATATATTAATAAACAATAGCTCCATTTGTTTATTGGAATATTTTGTACAATTCTGAGCTACTATTTATTAACATATTATACATTTTTTTGGAAAATTCAAATAAAAGAATTTAAAATCAACGACTCTAGAAACGTACCATATTTACAAGATTTCATTTTAATCGAATAATTTTTGCAGTATTTTTATTTCGGTCTAGGATCCGACATTTTGCTTTTTACAAATTAAAAAACGGATATTAAATCAGGGACTCAAAAAACCCCATAAAAAAATTGGTCTGAAATGGACCCATTTTTGGTGTTTCTTACAACTTCGCATGGCTCCAGTCCACAGCGCGACGGCCCTGCTCAAATTTGTCTCATCCCCACCACCTCGACGATTGTCTTGAGACAGAAATTTTACGCCGGAAACCTTTTTTCCGTCGAAACGAGTCTTGCGACAAAATTGGTCCAGGTGGTGGGTATACGACAAAGTTGAACAGGGCCGTCGCGCTGCTGATTGGAACCATGAAAAGTTGTCAAAAATTCCAAACACGGTTCCATTTCATTTGTCTAAATTTTGATAACGATATAATGGAAAACAAACACCAATAAGGAAAACATCAAACAACGCACAAATCATATAGGTCATACTCTCTGTATACTCGAATATTTCTATTATTTATTTTGTAAAGAACGCTAACCGCGCACACCTGAAACAAAACGAATCAGTGTTGGGTAACTGACTTTTTTTGATTAACTGGTTACAGTTACGCTACTTAGCCTAAAAAGGTAAGTACAGTTACTAGATAAAGTAACTTCAAGTTAACTTAAAAGTTACTTTTTCCACTTCCTTAATTTTATAGTTTGAAAATCAAAATAACGAAGATGATCACTCATAAAAACCTAACTAAAAAGAAATAGGCATTAGTTAAAGTAAGATTTGTCAGTCATATTTTCCAACCAAATATTTGTCTTCTTACCAAAAAAATATGAAATTTGTTTTACACGAAAAAATTAATTTTCAAGCAAAAAAAAAACGATATTTCAACAAAAAAGTTACTTTTCAACCAAATTTGGACTTTCTACCAAAAATGTTAACTTTTTAACAAAATACATGAATTTTCAACCAAATTTTTGAATTTTCATACAGAAAGACCAATTTTCATCAAAAAAGTTCATTTTCAACTGAATAGCTTAATTTTATACTATTTTCGAACCTAAAAGACGAATTTCCAACAAAAATCTTGATTTTTAACCAAATAGTCGAATTTTTTAACATAATATTTAAAGTTTGCACCACAAAAAAAAAAAAAAAAAAAAAAAA
>JAABKJ010014718.1:0-10059 GCA_011634705.1 Andricus grossulariae
CCTCTTCCTCTTCCTCTTCCTCTTCCTCTTCCTCTTCCTCTTCCTCTTCCTCTTCCTCTTCCTCTTCCTCTTCCTCTGTCACCACTACCCTCTACCCACTCCCTTTTCTCTCTTCGTCTCCCTCTACCTTCCCCTTTCCTTTTCTTCTCTCCCTTCTTCTTCTGTCCACTAGATTTCTTTCCTCTTACCCTTTCCTCTTTTGTCTTATGTATTTCCCTTTCTCCTTCTGTCTTTTCCCCACACTCCTTTTCTTTTCTTCCCACTTTTTCCTTTCTCTTCTCCTTTTGACGATTTCTTCTTCACTCCCGCCTCTACACTACCCTATCTCCACCCTCTTTTCCCTTTCCACCTTCGTTCTTCTTTCTGTTTTCCACTTTCTTCTTTCCTTCTTACTCTTTTCCCTTTCTTCCACTGTCTACTCCCTACACCCTTTTCTCTCCATATTCCATGTTTTCCTCTCTTCCCCCTCTACCCCATCACTCACTGTTTGCCCTCTCTTATTTTTTGCTTCCTTCTTCCCCTTTCACCCTTTCCTCTGTCCACCTACCCTCTTCCCACTCCCTTTCCTCTCTCCGCCTACGTCTCCTCCTTCCTTCCTCTTTTCTTCCCCTCCCCTTTCTCTTCCCCTCTCACTTCTCCCCCTTACTGTTTTCCACTTCCTTATTTCGCTTTTACCTTTTCCCCTTTTCTATCTCCTGTTCTCCATCTGTCTACTCCCTAAATCTTTTCCTTACTCTCCAACTTTTTTCTTTCCCCTTTTCCGTTCACCATTTACTCTTTGCTCCTCCCTGTACCCTACCCTTCACCTACTTTTTCCGCTCTCTCCTCCACGATTTCTATTTCTCCTTTCTATTTTCCACTTTCTTCTTTCCGTTTTCCACTTTCTTCTTTCCCTTTTACTCTTTTATCTTTCTGCCGCTGTGTACTCCCCACACCCTTTCCTCGTCCCCTTTTCCCTCTCCCCACCCTTTTCCTCTTCATACATCGTTTTTCCTCTTCCTATTTCTGCTTTCTTATTTGTCTTTCACCCTTACCTCTGCACCCTCCACCCTCTTCCCTCTCCCTTTCCTTTCGTTCTCTCCCTCGTTCTTCCCCTTTCCCTTCCACTCTAACGTTTTCCTAAACCCTTTCTTCTTTCCACTTTCTTCTTTCCCTTTTACCTTTTCCCCGTTTTTATCTCGCTTTCTCCATCTGTCTACTCCCTGAACCTTTCCCTTAATTTCCAACTTTTCTCTTGCCTCTATTCTGTTTACAATTTACTCGTTACACCCCATCCCCTACATTTTACCTAGTTCTTTTGCTCTCTCCTCCTTCATTCCCTTTCTTTTTTCTCCTTTCCACTTTATTTTTTCCCTTTCTTTTCTCCGTTTTTCACTCTGTGTACTCCTCATACCCTTTCCTCTTTTCTCTGCCGCTTTTTACTCTCGCTTCTCCCAACCCTCTCCCCATTACCTATCCCTTTACCCTTCCTTCTTTCTGCATTCTTCTTTTGCTATTATCCTTTACTCTTTCCCCTTTACCATTTCCCTTTTCCCCTCCCGAACATTGCAACATTATTTTTCAACATTGCAATTATGTTGTTACAATACTGCTGCAAGACTGCTGCGCAAAATTGCTAAAAAGGGTTACAAAGCAACATTGCAAAACAACATTGCAAAGCAACATTGCAAAGCAAAATTACAAATCAACATTGCGGAGCAAAATTTAAAGCAACATTGCAAAGCAACATTGCAAATCAACATTGCAAGGCAAAATTGCAAGGCACCATTGCAAAGCAATATTGCCAGTCAAAGATGCAAAGCAACACCGCAAAGCAACATTGCAAGCCAAAGTTTCAAAGAAACACTGCAAAGCAACATTGCAAAGCAACAGTGCAGAGCAACACTGCAAAGCAATATTGATTGGGAGAGGAAATTCGTATATTTCAGCAACATTGTTCGACAATGTTTCTGATGTCGTCGTGCAAGATTGCAGCAACATTGATGCAATATTTTATGCTGCTGGGATGTCCTCCTATATCTAAAAAATAAATTACTTTTTTTTTTAACAGAAGCTGCGAGACTGAGAGATAAACAACAAGTGAGATCTCGGTTGGAAATGCGGAAGAATCTACAATGTAAAAATTTCGAATGGTACTTGGACAATGTCTGGCCTGAACACTTTTTCCCCAAAAAGGATAGATTTTTCGGACAGGTGAGCCAAAAAATTTTTTTACAATCTCCAATGAAATTGGAGTATTAATATGCAATTGAATTTAAAAAGCTTACAGACTAAAATTCTTTTAAATTTTCACATTAAAATTCTGAAGCTAATCTCTAATGATTATCCTACTCTAGAAAATTCCTAGAAATATCCCTAAAAGTATTATACTCCTTTTGCAGCTGTATTTATGGACTATCTGTGCCCTATTTTTAGATTTAACTTCAGAAATACCCCTATTTTCTAATCTAACTCTGGAAACCCCCTAGAAATATAACCATAAGTATCCTGTCCCTTATCCTTCTGTATTTTTAGGGCCCATCTGTGCCCTATTTTCTGATTCGACTCTAGAAAATCCCTAAGAATACCCCTACAATAATCCGGTTCCCTGCCCAGCTGTATTTATGGCCTATCTAAGCCCTATTTTTCGACCCAAGTCCATAATTACCCCTATATGTATCCTACTTCCTACATAGTTATTTACGGACCATCCAGGCCATATTTTCAGTTTCAAATTCAGAAATACCCCTGTAAGTATCCTAGTCCCTGTCTAGCTGTATAGTATGTATAGCCTATCCGGGCTCTATTTTCTAATCTAACTCTAGAAAAATTTTAAAAATACCACCATGAGTATCCTGTTACTTGTCCTGCTGTATTTTTAGGGCCCATCTGTGCCCTATTTTTCTATCTGACTCTAGAAAGCCCCTAGAAATACCACTATAAGTATCCTACCCCCCTGCCCAGCTGTATTTATGGCCTATCTAAGCCCTGTTTTTAGACCAAACTGCAGAATTGCCCCTATTGGTATCCTACTTCTTATTTAGCTGTATTTATGGACCATCTATGCCCTATTTTTAGATTTAACTTCAGAAATACTTCTCTAAGTATCCTAGTCTCTGTCTAGTTGTATGTATGATCTATCTGTGCCCTATTTTCTAATCTAACTCTAGAAAACCCCTAAAAATACCACCATAAGTATCCTATCCCTTGTCCTGCTGTATTTTAAGGGCCTATCTGTGCCCTATTTTTCTATTTCACTCTAGGAGGCCCCTAGAAATACCCCTATAAGTATCCTACCCCCTGCCCAGCTGTATTTATGGCCTATATAATCTCTATTTTTAGATCCAACTGCATAATTACCCCTATTAGTATCCTACTTCCTATCTAGCGAAGTTTATGAACCATTTATGCCCTATTTTTAGATTTAACTTCAGATATGCCCCTTTAAGTATCCTAGTCTCTGTCTAGCCGTATGTATGGCCTATCCATGCCCTATTTTTAATCTAACTCTAAAAAACTTTTAAAAATACCACCATAAGTATCCTATCCCTTGTCCTGCTGTATTCTTAGGGTCCATCTGTGCCCTATTTTATGATTTATCTCTAGAAAGTCCCTAAAATACCCCTATAAGTATCCTATCTTCTGTCTACCTGTATGTATGGTCTATCTGTACCATATTTTCTAATTGAACTCTATAAAATCCTTAGGAATACTTTATAAGTACCCTACCCCAGTCCAGCTGTATTTTACGGCCTATCGACGCCCTATTTTCTAATATATCTCTAGAAAATCCCTAATTATACTACTATAAGTGTTCTATCCCCTGCCCAGCTGTATTTTTACGACCTATGCATGCCCTATTTTCTAATCCAACTTCATGAAATTGCCAGAAATACACTCAACTCCCGATATAAGAAAGGTTTCGGCGATAGGTTGCAAGTAGCCTTGATCCTCAATCGGGGTAATCCAAACGTTAACAGTCAGGGGCGTGGAATCCGGAAATTACAGAAATATTGCAAAACAATATTGTAGAAATATTGCAAAACTACATTGTAGCAACATTGAAAAACAACATTGTAGCAATTTTTCAAAACAATATTGCAAAAAAAACATTGTAGCAATATTGAAAAACAAAATTGTAGCAATTTTGCAAAAAAAATATTGTAGAAGTATTGCGAAACAGAATTGTAGCAATATTGCAAAACAGAATTGTAGCAATATTGCAGATCAACATTGTAGCAATATTGCAGATCAATGTTTTAGCAATATTGCAGATCAATTTTTTAGCAATATGGAAAATTACAGCAATATTGTAAAACAACATTGTATCAATATTGCGAAACAGCATTGTAGCAATATTGCAGATCAACATTGTAGCAATATTGCAGATCAACGTTTTAGCAATATTGCAGATCAATATTGTAGCAATATTGAAAATTACAGCAATATTGCAAAACAACATTGTAGCAATATTATTAAACAACATTGTAGCAAAATTCAAAGACAACATCATAGCAATATTGTAAATTACAGCAATATTTCATAATAACATTGTAGCAATATTCTAAATAATATTGTAGCAATATTGCAAAACAACATTGTAGCAATATTGAAAAACTACACTGTAGCAATATTACAAAACTAAATTGTAGCAATATTGAAAAACAGCATTGTAGCAATTTTTCAAAACAATATTGCAAAACAACATGGTAGCAATATTGCAAAATAACATTGCATCAATATTGCGAAACAGCATTGTAGCAATATTGCAAAACAGCATTGAATCAATATTACAAAACAGAATTGTATCAATATTGCAGCTTAACATTGTAGCAATGCTGGAGATCAAAATTTTAGAAACATTGCAGATCAACATTGTAGCAATAATAAAAAAACAGCAATATTGCAAAACAACATTGTAGCAATATTTTTAAACAAAATTGCAGCAAAATTGAAAAATAACATCATATCAATATTGTAAATTACAGGAATATTGCAAAACAACATTGTAAAAGTATTGCGAAAGAGCATTGTAGCAATATTGCAAAACAAAATTGCAGCAATATTGCAAAATAGCATGGTAGCAATATTGCAAAACAACATTGTAGATATATTGCAGAGCAAAATTGTAGCAATATTGAAAAACAAAATTGTAGCAATTTTGCAAAAAAAATTGTAGAAGTATTGCGAAACAGCATTGTAGCAATATTGAAAAACAGGATTGTAGCAATATTGCAGATCAACAATGTAGCAATAATGCAGATCAACATTGTAGCAATATTGAAAATTACAGCAATATTGCAAAACAATATTGTAGACGTATTGAAAAACAACATTGTAGCAATATTTTGAAACAACATTGTAGTATTAATAAAAGATAACATTATAGCAATATTGTAAATTACACCAATATTGCAAAACAATATTGTAGAAGTATTGCAGAACAGCATTGTAGCAATATTGCAAAAAGAATTGTATCAATATTGCAAAAAACATTGAAGCAGTATTGAAAAACAGCATTGTAGCAAAATTGCCGATCAACATTGTAGCAATATTGAAAATTACGTCAATATTGCAATACACTGTTCTGGCAATATTGCAAAACATCATTGTAGCTCGTAGCAATATTGCCAAACAACATTATAGGAATATTACAATACCACATTGTAGCAATGTTGAAAAATAACATGGTAGCATTATTGCAAAACAAAATTGTAGAAATATTGCAAAACAAAATTGTAGCAATATTGCAAAACAAAATTGTGGCAATATTGCAAAACAGCATTGTAGCAATATTAAAAATTACAGCAATATTGCGAAACAACATTGTAGTAGTATTGCAAAACAACATTGAAGCAATATTTTAAAACAACATTGTAGCAATATTGAAAATTATAGTAATATTGCGAAACAACATTGTATCAATATTCCAGAAAAACATTGTAGCAATATTGAAAAATAACATTATAGCAATATTGTAAATTACAGCGATATTGCAAAAAAACATTGTAGAAATATTACAAAACAGCATTGTAGCAATATTTCGAAACAACATTGTAGCAATATTAAAAATCAACATTATAGCAATATTGAAATTACAGAAATATTGTGAATTACAGCAATATTGCCAAACAAAATTGTAGAAATATTGAAAACCAACATTGTAGCAATATTGCGAAACAACATTGTAGCAATATTTCAGAAAAACATTGTAGCAATATTGAAAAATAACACTATAGCAATGTTGTAAATTACAGCTATATTGCAAAAAATATTGTGGAAATATTACAAAATAGCATTGTAGCAATATTTCGAAACAACATTGTAGCAATATTGAAAATCAACACTTTAGCAATATTGAAATTACAGATATATTGTGAATTGCAGCAATATTGTCAAACAAAATTGTAGAAATATTGCAAAACAACATTGTAGTCATATTGCAAAACAACGTTGTAGCCATATTGCAAAACAACATTGTAGTAATATTGCAAAAATCAATATCGTAGCAATATTGCAAAAAACATTAAAGCAATATTGTAAATTACAACAATATTACAAAACAACATTGTAGCAAAATTGCAAAAACATTGTAACAAAATTGCAAAACAACATTGTAGCAATATTGCAAAAAACATGGCAGCAATATTGAAAAACAACATTGTAGAAATATTGCAAAACAATATTGTAGCAATATTGCGAAACAGCATTGTAGCAATATTTCGGAACAGAATTGTAGCAGTATTGCAGAAAAACAATGTAGCAATAATGCATAACAACATTCTAGCATTACAGTAGAGCAACATTGTAGCAATATTGCAGTGAAACATTGTAGCAATATTGCAGCGCAACATTGTAGCAATATTGAAAGTTACATCAATATTGCAAAATGACGTTGTTTCAGTATTGCAAAATAACATTGTAGCAATATTTCAAAACAACATTGTAGCAATATTGAAAAATAACATCGTATCCATATTGCAGATGAACACTGTAGCAATATTGCATATAAACATTGTAGCAATATTGGAAATTACAGCAATATTGCAGAAGAAAATTGTAGAAACATTGCAAAACAAGATTGTAGCAACATTGCAAAACAACATTGTAGAAAAATCACAAAACAACATTGTAGCAAAATTTCAAAACAAGATTGTAGCAACATTGCAAAACAATATTGTCGCAACATTGCAAACAAGATTGTAGCAACATTGCAAACAAGATTGTAGCAACATTGCAAACCATCATTTTAACATTTCAAAACAAGATTGTAACAACATTGCAAAACAAGATTGTAGCAACATTGAAAAACATAATTTTAGCAATATTCCAAAACAAATTTGTAGCAATACTGAAAACCAACATTATAGCAATATTGCAAATTACAGCAATATTGTAAAACAATATTGTAGCAACATTTCAAAACAAGATTGTAGCAACATTGCAAAACAAGATTGTAACAACATTGCAAAATAAGATTGTAGCAACATTGCAAAACAAGATTGTAGTAACATTGCAAAACAAGATTGTAGCAACATTGCAGAATAAGATTGTAATACCATTGCAAAACACCATTGTAGCAACACTGCAAAACGCGATTTTAGCAACATTGCAAAACAACATTACAGCAACATTGCAAAACAAGATTGTAGTAACATTGCAAAATAATATTGTAGCAACATTACAAAACAAGATTGTAGCAACATTGCAAAACAAGATTGTAGCAACATTGCAGAATAAGATTGTAGTAACATTGCAAACCACCATTGTAACAACATTGCAAAACGCGATTTTAGCAACATTGCAAAACAAGATTGCAGCAACATTGCAAAACAAGATTGTAGCAACATTGCAAAACAATATTGTAGCAATATTGCAAACAAGATTGTAGTAACATTGCAAACAAGATTGTAGCAACATTGCAAACCATCATTTTTGCAACATTTCAAAACAAGATTGTAACAACATTGCAAAACAAGATTGTAGCAACATTGCAAAACAGAATTTCAGCAATATTCCAAAACAACTTTGTAGCAATACTGAAAACCAACATTATAGCAATATTGCAAATTACAGCAATATTGTAAAACAATATTGCAAAAGCATTGTAGCAAAATTGCGAAACAGCATTGTAGCAATATTGCGGAACAGAATTGTAGCAGTATTGCAGTGAAACATTGTAGCAATATTGCAGTGAAACATTGTAGCAATATTGCAGCGCAACATTGTAGCAATATTGAAAGGTACAGCAATATTGCAAAATAACGTTGTTTCAGTATTGCAAAATAACATTGTAGCAATATTTCAAAACAACATTGTAGCAAGATTGCAAAACAGCATTGTAGAAATTTTGCAAAACAGAATTGTAACAATATTGCATATGAACATTGTAGCAATATTGCATATAAACATTGTAGCAATTTTGGAAATTACAGCAATATTGCAGAACAAAATTGTAGCAATATTGCAAAACAACCTTGTAGCAATCCTGAAAACCAACATTATATCAATATTGTAAATTACAGCAATATTGTAAAACAATATTGTAGCAACATTGCAAAACAACATTGTAGCAACATTGCAAAACAACATTGTAGCAACATTGCAAAACGGGATTGTTGCAACCTTGCAAAACAGCATTGCAGCAACATTGCAAAAAAAGATTGTAGCAACATTGCAAACAAGATTGTAGCAACATTGCAAATTACCATTTTAGCAACCTTTCAAGACAAGATTGTAACAACATTGCAAAACAAGATTGTAGCAACATTGCAAAACAGAATTTTAGCAATATTCCAAAACAACATTGTAGCAATACTGAAAGCCAATATTATAGCAATATTGCAAATTACAGCAATATTGTAAAACAATATTGTAGCAACATTGCAAAACCATTGTAGCAAAATAGCATTGTAGCAAGATTGCAAAACAGCATTGTAGAAATTTTGCAAAACAGAATTGTAACAATATTGCAGATGAACACTGTAGCAATATTGCATATAAACATTTTAGAAATATTGGAAATTACAGCAATATTTCAGAACAAAATTGTAGCAACATTGCAAAACAAGATTGTAGCAACATTGCAAAACAACATTGTAGCAACATTGCCAACCAACATTGTAGCAACATTGCACAACGTGATTGTTGCAACCTTGCAAAATAGCATTTCAGCAACATTGCAAAACAAGATTGTAGCAACATTGCAAACCACCATTTTAGCAACCTTTCAAAACAAGATTATAACAACATTGCAAAACAAGATTGTAGCAACATTGCAAAACAGAATTTTAGCAATATTCTAAAACAGCATTGTAGCAATACTGAAAACCAACATTATAGCAATATTGAAAATTACAGAAATATTGTAAAACAATATTGTAGCAATATTGCAAAAACATTGTAGCAAAATTGCAAAACAACATTGTAGTAATATTGCAAAAAACATGGCAGAAATATTGAAAAACAAAATTGTAGAAATATTGCAAAACAAAATTGTAGAAATATTGCAAAACAATACTGTAGCAATATTGCGATACAGCATTGTAGCAATATTGCGGAACAGAATTGTAGCAGTATTGCAGAAAAACAATGTAGCAATATTGCAGAACAACATTCTAGCAATACAGTAGAGCAATATTGTAGCAATATTGCAGTGAAACATTGTAGCGATATTGCAGCGCGACATTGGAGCAATATTGAAAGTTACAGCAATATTGCAAAATAACGTTGTTTCAGTATTGCAGATGAACATTGTAGCAATATTGCATGTAAACAGTGTAGCAATATTGGAAATAACAGCAATATTGCAGAACAAAATTGTAGCAACTCTGAAAACGAGACTGCAGCAACATTGCAAAACAACATTGTAGCAACATTGCAAAACAACATTGTAGCAACATCGCAAAACGGGATTGTTGCAACCTTGCAAAACAGCATTGCAGCAACATTGCAAACCAAGATTGTAACAACATTGCAAACAAGATTGTAGCAACATTGCAAACAAGATTGTAGCAACATTGCAAACCACCATTTTAGCAACCTTTCAAAACAAGGTTGTAACAACATTGCAAAACAAGA
>JAABKJ010014719.1:0-10058 GCA_011634705.1 Andricus grossulariae
CTCCAAATGGAGCAGGAGCTGCTTTCATTAAACAATTGGAAGAACCCGTGTCGATTAAGGCCACGAATTTCTTTTCAACTTTTTTTCAATGTATTTCTGAAGTATTATGGATATCAATGTGTCATAAATGACGAGTACATTGACTATGTGTGCAGCTTTAAATATTCTGTTATGTTTGAGCTGAATATATGAGACTTGTTCTTGGCAATAATTATATTTGTTTGTTATAATATATTCTTCTATTTGGATATATTTATTTATCCCAATATGTGTTTATTTTAATAGTGTATTATCGTTTACAGGTAAACTTAACACTGGTGCTTCTAAGGCCATGTAATACTTATCCGATTACTTACCGATATTTTTTTTTCCAACAAGCCACGCTCATACAAATTGGTATATAAAAATGGCAAACTTAACACTGGTGCTTCTAAGGCCATGTAATACTTATCCGATTACTTACCGATATTTTTTTTTTCCAATAAGCCACGCTCATACAAATTGGTATATCAAATTGCAAACTTGGGAAATTAATAATATTCGTAAAGTAGAGATCGGATAGGCATTACATGGCATAAACTAATATTAACTTTTTAAATTTTAAACTAAATTTGGTGAAATTTAAAGCTTAAAAGTGTCAATATTCATAAAAACGAACTCACTTTGAATTAAAACTTTTAAGTTATAATTTTAAGTAAATAATTTTTACATTTATTGTTAAAATTTGTAATTTGTGTTAATTGTTTTGCACGCTGAGTTTTAATTTTGTTATATATAAACCAATTTGAAGTTGAGGCAGTGTTAATATATAATTTTTGTTTTCAATTTTATTTTATTTTTAAATATTATTTTTTCAGTACATTTTTGATATTATTTTTGAATTATTGTTTCGCTATTATTTCGTTTAGTTACTAATATGAAGATAGTTGTTTTCTGTTTAGTTACTTCTTCAGTTAATTGTTCATCTGTTTTGATATTTTGCGGTTGAGGATTCCTTTTTTGTAATCGTTGTGTTTCTTGAATTGATCAGCAGCATCTAGGTAGGTGGTGAATTTAATTATCGTTTTCCTCTTCTTATTTCGGCATCCTTAATATCCTTCATGAGCGAAGATCCATCCTCTTGACTGAAAGAATCTTCATCATGGTTGAATCATTCTGCTCCATCTCGCCTCTAAGCTGTGCTTTGAGACTTTTATCCATTTATGAATATTCAGGAATGTATGTAAGTACATTTATTTTTTACCTAACATTGCCATCTTGGCCAAAACTGTCGGCTTTGAAAAATTCTATGGAAAACTTATTTTTAACCGGTAAATTTTTTTTCGTTTTTGAACAAAAGGTAATTTCAAAATCTGAACTAAAAAGTGACAGACATCGATGTCCTAATATGTTCTCTATTTAAATATTTTCTCGCGATTTCAGCGCGGCATTTTCGGCCGTTCAAAATGTACACTACCAAGCTGGCAACTGACGTGGCCAAAATCGCCGATCAGCGAGATAGAGAGGGATGGGGGAAGAGAGAGACCATGAAGGGATCTTTCAGAGTGATCTTAAGTTTGTAAAATGATCAGAAATGAGAGACACACCCTTTTTTTAGTCATTGTGTGATTTTACCCATTTCATATATATTTTGACTCTATTGTATTAATATATTAGTATATTAATTAACTTCAGGACAGTAAAATCCCTGCATCTTCTCTATATGATATTCGGACAGGATCTTCACGTTTTCACTATTTGGTTCTTCTGGTGCTTTAGGTTCAGAAAAGTTTTTTATGTCGGTCATAATCAAGTGGGGATACTCACCACTGTACTACCGGAAGTTTTTTTTTCTTCAGAGTATAATTTTGGTTGGTCTATTAAATTTTGTCTACATCCATATCAGATTCCAGTTTTTCATTATTTAGTTCTTCTGATGATTCAGGTTTAGACGTGTTTTTATCTGGGTTATATTCATGCGGGGATACTGAACACTATACTACCGGAAGTTAAATCTTCAATTACAATATAACTTTTTCTTTCAAACTTGAAAGGTACTAGTTGAATTGTTAGTGGTGTATGGATCAATTTCTTTGATTCGTTTAGTACCTTGATAAACAGAATCCTGAAAATGGTACATTATTCTAGGTGCTTTATACCTCTTATCCCTTTTTTTCGTAATCGCTGTTCATTTCACGACTCGTTTCCTGCATCTTGCGTTAAATGTGACCCACGAGAATTCACGAAATTAGATATCGTGTTTCTTTCATTTTTAACATTCCAAATCTTAGACTTAAACACGAAAGCACTAAGCTTCTTTACTATTGACATAAATATTGCATCTTCATTTTGACTTGAAGTGTTCTTGTTTGCAATGCTATTAAGAAATTCAATTATTTCTTTGACTGAGATTAAACTCTTGTTATTTTGAAACTGATTCGGTACACTGTACAGCGATGTATATACGATCAGAAAAGTCTTCTCGATAATATTCAGGTGAGGGTACTCACCACCATACTACCGAAAGTTTTTTCTTTAAAGTATAATTTCGGTTGGTCAATCAAATTTTGTCTACATCCATATCGGATTCCAGTTTTTCATTAATTTAGTTCTTCTGATGCTTCAGGTTCTGACGTGTTGTTATCTCAGCTATATTCAAGCGGGGATACTGAATACTTTACTACTCGAAGTTGTTTTCTTTCTTTACGTATAATTTTGGTTAGCCACTTATATTTTGTGAGAAATCATAGACTGGTTACTGTTGCTTCCTTCTTTGTCGCTTAAAGATTTTTTTTTTGTAAGTGAAAAGAATATTAACCCTTTGAAGCGCTTTCTTAACTTTCGGCGTGGAATAATTACCATTATACAATCGAAGCTAGTCTTTTGTGAGAAATCTTAGACTGGTTACTATCGCTTCCTTTTGTCTCGCTTAAAGAATTTTTGTCTTCATCATTTAAAGAATTTTGATTCTTTTAAGAATTCATTTTAAATCTCTACGTTTTTTTATTCCTTTCTCGCGGGT
The DNA here is from genome assembly GCA_011634705.1 of Andricus grossulariae. Classification (NCBI taxonomy): domain Eukaryota; kingdom Metazoa; phylum Arthropoda; class Insecta; order Hymenoptera; family Cynipidae; genus Andricus; species Andricus grossulariae. The sequence continues at coordinate 3,002 of JAABKJ010014719.1, forward strand.
TTTTTGTGTGTAAGCCCCATCGTGTCAGGTCATGGGCCTCTTCAGATCCTTTTTATTTACTGTACATTAGTTTTTATTTTTGAAGTAGATTCATCAAATAAGATATAAGGGATCGTTCACATATTACGTCACACATTTTTCTTTTGTTTAAGTAAAGACGAGAGAGAAATTGGCGTGACGTTTAGGACACATCGATATAAATAAAAGAAAAGCTCGTTACGTAATACTTAAACGGCCCCTAAGAAGGTTTGTAAACCAACTTTAACAATGCGAATTGAATGTACGTATAGAAATAAATTTTATTCTATTCTATAAAATGTCAGTTATAATACTACGAGCTGGCTGACCCATTACTTTATACTCCTTTCCAATCTTTTTACTTTTCCTGGATTGTGAGGTCTCATATATACATGCCGGTAAAGCAGAATGCGTATATTTTAAAACTGCCTTAATTTCCCCAATTCCGATCAAAATAATTACAATTAAAGTAATACATTTATAATTCTTTCACTAAATTGTTATCTACAATTGAAGCGCAACGTATGGGTTTATCTTTATCCAAAATTCAGTTTAAATTTTAGATTTTTAATTATCAGCAGTTAGTATAGCTGCTTAAGAGTTTATAGATTAGTAGGTTAATTATTCGTTTAATTTAAGTTTTCCACTTCAAATGTAGCTGGATTTGTGTTTAAGGGGCAGTTCAAATAATACGTAACGCTTTTTTCTGAAAATCTTGACCCCCCCCTTCCGCCGACATAACGCTTTTTAACTTTAACATTAGCGTAACGCTCGAGGTGACCCCCTCCCACCCTGAAGGCATTACGTATTTTTTTATCAGCCCCTAACTTGTATTAGAAGAATATTTGTATACCATTTAGGGTTCATTCACAAAATACGTATTCTGTGAATGGTCCCTTTGAGAAAATATTTGCATATAGCGAACATAAACAACACAAAACAATGTAATCTGTATCTCCATTACAGAGAAAAATGCATAACTGTACCAAAACTTACCATCACATGTAAGCTTATCCACAACATCAAGTACTTATTGTAACATTAAATACCGAACCTTCTGATTCTTAAGAATTGAATCCCACACCTTTATGCATATACTAATAATTAACAGAATTATATGTTGTAATAAAAAAAATGGAAGTGCAAATCTACCTTATGAGTAAAGAAGACCGGTTTTATTGTGGACATTTTTTTTCTTACTGGAATTTTACTATGTAAATAAGAATAATCTTTAAAAAATATTCAGTACATTACAAAAAAGAAATAATGAAGTTATCGAACATAAAAGTTTATTTATATTTGCCCCAAAATTATTCATAATTACACATGTAGATGGTAATATATTCACATTATAACTATTTTATATTAGTTTTCTTGATATAACGAACGGTACGATAAATTATTGCAAGAATATGTAGAAAAAATAAAACCATAAAAACCATTCGAATATCTCAAATTTCAGTTCTTAACCCTACTTCCTCGAGCAAGATCTGATTTAAACACCTAGACTACTAGATTCAACGATTGAAACAGTAAGACCTTTGAAAATCCATTCCCATATCTCAGATTTCAGTTCTCAACCCTACTTCACCGAACAAGATGTGATTTAAACACATAGACTACTAGATTTAACCACTGAAACAGTACGACCTTTGAAAAACCCATTCCGATATCTCACATTTCAGTTCTTAACCCTACTTCCCCGAGGAAGATGTAATTTAAACATCTAGACTACTAGAATCAACCATTGAAACAGTAAGACCATTGAAAAACACATTACGAGATCTCAAATTTCAGTTCATAACCCTACTTCCCTGATGAAGATGTGATTTAGACCCCTGGACTAGTAGGTTTAACCATTGAAACAGTAAGGCCTTTGAAAAAACGAATTCAGATATCTCACATTTCAGCTCTTAACCCTACTTCCCCGAGGAAGATGTGATATAAACACCTAGACTACTATATTTAACCATTGAAACAGTAAGACCTTTGAAAAACCCATTCGGATATTTCAGATTTCAGTTCCTAACCCTACTTCACCAAGGAAGATGTGATTTAAACACCTAGACTACTATATTTAACGATTGAAACAGTAAGACCTTTGAAAAACCCATCCCAATATCTCAAATTTCAGTTTATAACCCTACTTCACCTAGGAAGATGCAATTTAAACATACAGACTAGTAGATTTAAAAATTGAAACAGTAACTCCTTTGAAAAACCCATTCCGATATCTCAAATTTCAGTTCTTAACCTTACTTTCCCGAGGGAGATGTGATTTAAACTCCTAGACTACTATATTTAACCATTGAAATAATAAGACCTTTGAAAAACCCATTCCGATATCTCAAATTTCAGTCCTTAACCCTACTTGCCGAGGAAGGTGTGATTTAAACACCTAGACTACTAGATTTAACCACTGAAACAGTAAGACCTTTGAAACCCAGCTGAAAATTCCTGTACAGGAACCTCAGAGGATCCTGGACATGTTCCTGTACAGGCAACTGCACACGCACCTGTACAGGTAATCTTGACGGTTCCTGTGCACGAATTTGGTAAAGGAAACTGTACATGATCCAGGAAAGGAACCTGCAACGACAAAGGAACCTTTGAATGATCCTATACGGCTCCAAGCACAGGTCCCATTGGGAAGAAAATTAAGGCGCAGCTACCTGTACAGAAGCGTGTATAGGATCCCTCACAGAAAGGCATCAAAGGAACCTTTGAAAGGATCCTGTACGGAAACACGTATAGGGTCCTTTGCAAAAAGACATCGCGAAAACTCATGTCACTTACAGCTATAAAGTTACCTTCCTTTCATTTCCTTGAAGATCCAACTCACCATCGAGAGAGCCAAGGAACTAGTGAACTCTTGTGGATTAGCTCCTCCGCAGGTTCATGTACAGGATCCTGAACATGTTACTGTACATGAAGCCACACCTCAATTGACTCTGTGAAGGAACTTGTACAGGATAATTCGAAGGTTACCTTATCTACAGGTTCCCTTGCAGGATCGTGTATAGTTTCCCTCGCCAAATTCCTGCACAGGAACCGTCAAGATTACATTTCAGTTCTTAACCCTACCTCCCCGAGGAAGATGTGATTTAAATACCTAGACTAGTAGATTTAACCAGTGAAACAGTAAGACCTTTGAAAAAGCCATTCAGATATCTCACATTTCAGTTCTTAACCCTAGTACCCGAGGAAGATGTGATTTAAACACCTAGAATACTATATTTAACCATTGAAACAGTAAGACCTTTGAAAACCCAATTCCGATATCTCCAATTTTGGTTCTGAACCCTACTTCCCCGAGGAAGATGTGATCTAAACTCCTAGACTACTAGATTTAACCATTGAAACAGTAAGACCTTCGAAAACCCCATTACGATATCTCAAATTTCAGTTCTTAACCCTACTTCCCCGCGGAAGATGTGATTTAAACAGCTAGCCTACTAGATTTAACCATTGAAATAGTAAGACCTTGAAAAACCCATTCAGATATCTCACATTTCATTTCTTCACACTACTTCCCCGAGAAAGATGTGATTTAAACACCTAGAATACTAGATATAACCATTGAAATAGTAAGACCTTTGAAAAACCCATTCCGATATCTCACATTTCAGTTCTTAATCCTACTTCTCCGAAGAAGATGTGATTTAAACGCCTAGACTACTAGATTTAACCATTGAAACAGTAAGACCTTTGAAAAACCCATTCCGATATCTCAAATTTCAGTTCTTAACCCTACTTCGCTGAGGAAGATGTGATTTAAACACCTAGACTACTAGATTCAACCATTGAAACAGTAAGACTCTCGAAAACCCCATTCCCATATCTCACATTTCAGTTCTTAACCCTACTTCCCCGAGGAAGATGTGATTTAACCAACTAGACTACTATATTTAACAATTGAAACAGTAAGACCTTTGAAAGCCCCATTACAATATCTCAAATTTCAGTTCTTAACCCTACTTTCCCGAGGAAGATGTGATTTAAACACCTAGACTACTATATTTAACCATTGAAACAGTAAGACCTTTGAAAGGCCCATTCCGATATCTCAAATTTCAGTTCTTAAGCTTACTTCCCCGAGGAAGATGTGATTTAAACAACTAGACTAGTAGATTTAACCATTGAAACAGTAGGACCTTTGAAAAACCCATTCCGATATCTCACATTTAAGTTCTTACGCCTACTTTCGCTAGAAAGATGTGATTTAAACACCTAGACTAGTAGATTTAACCATCGAAACAGTAAGACCTTTGAAAAACCCATTCCGATATCTTACATTTCAGTTCTTAACCCTACTTCCCCAAGGAAGATGTGATTTAAACCGCTAGACTGCTATATTTAACCATTGAAATAGTAAGACCTTTGAAAAACCCATTCCGATATCTCAAATTTCAGTTCTTAACCCTACTTCCCCGAGGAAGATGTGATCTAAACACCTAGACTACTATATTTAACCATTGAAACAGTAAGACCTTTGAAAAACCCATTCCGATATCTCACATTTCAGTTTTTAACCCTGCTTTCCCGAGGAAGATGTGATTTAAACACCTAGACTAGTAGATTCAACCAATGAAACAATAAGACCCTTGAAAACCCCATTCCGATAACTCACATTTCAGTTCCTAACCCTACTTCCCCGAGGAAGACGTGATTTAAACTGCTAGACTACTATATTCAACAATTGAAACAGTAAGGCCTTTGAAAAACCCATTCCAATATTTCAAATTTCAGCTGTTAAACCTACTCACCCGAGGAAGATGTGATTTAAACACCTAGACTACTGGATTTAACCAGTGAAACATTAAGACCTTCGAAAACCCCATTACGATATCTCAAATTTCCGTTCTTAACCCTACTTCATCGAGTAAGGTGTGATTGAAACACCTAGACTACTTGATTTAACCATTGAAACAGTAAGACCTTTGAGAAACCCATTCCTATATATCACATTTCAGTTCTTAACTATACTTCCCCGAGGAAGATGTGACTTAAACACCTAAACTACCTTATTTAACAATTGAAACAGTAAGACCTTTGAAAATCTCATTCCGATATCTCAAATTTCAGTTTTTAACCCTACTTTCCCGAGGAAGATGTGATTTAAACATCTATACTACTCGATTTATCCATTGAAACAGTAAGAACTTTGAAAACCCCATTCCGGTAACTCAAATTTCCGTTCCTAACACTACTTCCCTGAAAAAGGTGTGATTTAAAGACCGAGACTACTATATTTAAACATTGAAACAGTAAGACCTTTGAATAACCCATTCCGATATCTCAAATTTCAGTTCTTAACCCTACTTCCCCCAGGAAGATGTGATTGAAACACTTGAACTACTAGATTTAACCATTGAAACAGTAAGACCTTTGAAAACCCTATTTCGATATCTCAAATTTCGGTTCTCAACCCTACTTCCCCGAGGAAGATGTGACTTAAACACCTAGGCTACGAGATTTAACCATTGAAACAGTAAGACCTTTGAAAAATTCATTCCGATATCTCATATTTCAGTTCTTAACATACTTTCGCGAGAAAGATGTGATTTAAACACCTAGACTACTATATTTAACCATTGAAACTGTAAGACCTTTGAAAAAACCATTCCGATATCTCAAAAGTCAGTTCTCGACCCTACATCCCAGAGGAAGATGTGATTTAAACACCCAGACTACTATATTTTACCATTGATACAGCAAGAAATTTGAAAAACCCATTCCGATATCTCAAATTTTAGTTGTTAATCCTACCTCCCCGAGGAAGATGGGATTTGAACACCTAGACTACTAGATTTAACAATTGAAACAGTAAGACGTTTGAAAACCCCATTCCTATATCTCAAATTTCAGTTCTTAACCCTACTTTCCAGCGGAAGATGTGATTTAAACACCTAAACTACTAGATTTAACTATAGAAACAGTAAGACCTATGAAAACCCCATTCCGATATCTCAAATTTCAGTTCTTAACCCTACTTCCCCGAGGAAGATGTGATTAGAACGCCTAGACTACTAGATTTAACAATTGAAACAGTAAGACGTTTGAAAACCCCGTGCCGATATCTCAAATTTCAGGTCTTAACCCTACTTCCTAGCGGAAGATGTTATTTAAACACCTAGACTACCATATTTAACCACTGAAACAGTAAGACCATTGAAAACCCCATCCTGATGACTCAAATTTCAGTTCACAACCCTGCTTCCCCGAGGCAGATGTGATTAGAACACCTAGACTACTAGATTTAACAATTGAAACAGTAAGACGTTTGAAAACCCTATGCCGATATCTCAAATTTCAGGTCTTAACCCTACTTCCTAGCGGAAGATGTGATTTAAACACCTAGACAACTAGATTCAACCATTGGAACAGTAAGATCTTTGAAACCCCATTCCGTTATCTCAAATTTCAGTTCTCAACCCTACTTCTCCGAGGAAGATGTGATTTGGACACTTAGACTACTAATTTCGACCATTGAAACAGTAAGACCTTTGAAAACCCCATTCCGATATCTCACATTTCAGTTACTTAACCCTACCACCCCGTGAAAGATATGATTTAAACACCTAGATTACTATATTTAACCATTGAAACAGTAAGACCTTTGAAAAACCCATTTCGATATCTCAAATTTTAGCACTTAGCCCTACTTCCCCGAGGAAGATGTGATTTAAACACCTAGACTACTAGATTCAACCACTGGAACAGTGAGACCTTCAAAAACCACATTCCGATATCTCTCATTTCAGTTCTTAACCCTACTCCCCGAGGAAAATGTAATTTAAACACCTAGACTACTATATTTAACCATTCAAACATTAAGGCCTTTGAAAAACCCATTCCGTTATCTGAAATTTCAGTTCTTAACCCTACTTACCTAAGGAAGATGTGATTCAAACACCTAGACTACTAGATTTAACCATGGAAACAGTGAGACCTTTGAAAATCCCATTCCTATATCTCAAATTTCAGTTCTCAACCCTACTTCCCCGAGGAAGATGTGATTTAAACACCTAGACTACTA
>JAABKJ010014720.1:0-10058 GCA_011634705.1 Andricus grossulariae
ACGAGGGTACTGCCTGCTTTTTTGATACTTTCCTGCGTTGTTGTGGAGTTACTCCGCCGATCTCGGAGCGCCTCTCTTTCATCCCCTTGGACCACCTTGTCTTATATAGCGGCAATTTTTATAGTGGGACTGCAGTGTATTAAGCAAGTTCTTGTTATTCTCGTGATAATTCGGATGTTTTATGCCAATTTTATCTTCGATGTTTCTTGTCAGTTTTATCTTACTTAGTTTTTTCGCGCTTTTTGTCTACAATTGACCGGTTTCTTTCTGATTATGTTTTGGAAATGTCTCCGGAGTGTTTTAAGTCTAAAATGAAAAAAAAATCGTGTGCAAAACGGAATTTTTGTACATAGAGCGGAAAATTTTGAAAATAATTTTAATTCTGATTACCAAAAAAGTTCCTGTACTAACTTAAGTCAGAATTCGTCACAATTTGAAACTTCCCTCTTCCACATTTTTCGAACAAGGGAGTTAATATATTTCTCAATTATAACTTGGATCAGGGAATTTTGGAAATGAATGTAATGGTAACTTGGAATAGCGAATTTCCATAATAAAGTATAATTTTCACTTTGAAACAGGTAATTTCTATAAAGAATTATAATTTAGACTTTGAGACAGGGAATTTCCTAACTAATTATAATTTTCACTTTTAGACAGGGAATTCCCGTAAAGAATTATCATTTTCAAACAGGGAAATTCCGTAAAGAATTACAATTTTCACGTCGAAACAGGAGATTCCTCTAAAGGATTATACTTTAGACTATAGGGCAAGGAATTTTCGTACAGAATTATTATTTGACTTGGGATAGAGATGTTTTGACGTGGAACGATAATTTTGGAATATAATTTTAATTTAGAATTAGAAGAAAGGAATTTGAAGAACTTGTTCAAAATCAGAATAATAAATAATTATTATTTACAAAATTCTCTGTTCCAAATCAGAATTGTTATTCTTATGACCAAAAATGATCTGATATTCCAACTCGGAATTATAATTATTTTCCAAAAAAGTCTAAATTTAATTTTTTATATAATTAATTGATAACTAACGGCAGTGACAAACGTGAAAGGTGCAACATTTATTGCCAATTTTTTCTACGTACTGCTTTTGATAACAAATAATAATATATAATTATATTTTGGGAACAATAATTTTTGATCACGCTAAAATTTTTTGAAATATCAACAAATATTACATTTTTTAGATTTGGTTAATAGAACACTTTTTTAAAAATTGTTTGCAGTGTGTTCCACAAATGTTTTCTCATTTCGTTTAGACAATTTAATCGTCCCTTCTAAAAAAATACAACTGTAAATTTAGCATTTTTGGACTATTTTGAGTATATTTTATATTTCTAAATAATATTTTATATATTTTTTGATTTGATATTTTGAAAACCAAGTTAAAAATGTTTTCAAATGAAAAGAAATAGTGACGTGTTCTTTCCATTTTAACAAAACTAATTTTATGAAAAATTCTTCTAACTTTTTTTTTTAATTAAGATCGAAAAGAAATTTATTTTATCATGAATAATTTTATGCAAAATGAGTATGAAAAAGATTCACAATTAAAAAAAACAGAATTCCAAACTATCACACTTTTCAGCTCATTAGAGACAAAAATAACCAAATTAAAAAAGAGAGAAAAAGAGAAATAGTCAACCAAAAATCAACCTCTCACTTTTTTCTTTCAACGTCCTTTTTATACTACCAGGGAACCAACATGTTTCGGGTCCATTTTAGACCCCCTCATCAGGGATTATTTATAGGAAAACTACAAGGTCTAATTAAAAATTCTTATGCTGGTTAAATAATCAAAACATAATACCTGCAATTAAAAAAAGAGACATATACATACACAAATCCACAGAAAAATACATACACATACATATACATACATATGTATGCTTTCCCTTGTAAATATTACTATATCTAATTTTGCATTCATTAATCCATTCAAATAATTATTTTAAATTAAAACAAACATGGCAATCATTAATTTCACGTGTATGTCTATATACATGTCTTATAATCTAAGCTGTGTCACACGGTACATCACGACACTACTGTTGAACGTCACAAACACAGTCTCGGAAAATTGGGGAAATTTTATTCAGATCTATATTAAAAATGAAAAACTTTTTTTCATAAACTGAAAAATTTACTATCAAAATTACGTAGTGAAGTATTCAAAGTCACGAGGCCAACTAACTTTCCTTTCTGAAACGAAAACTCTCCAAGCATAGCTAGATTTTTGAGTTGGTTCCATCCCACTTTTTAGAGAGAAAGAGAGAGAGAGAGAGAGAAGCATTTAACTAAGACCCTTTTTTTCTTAGCTCTCCACTTGCCAGGACAAGTACATTCAAGTTTTGATTGTTTCTTTTCCTAATTGGAAAATGTAATAATCTAAATAGATTGGTTCATAATCAACCATAAATCAAAACTTTACTTTTTAACTAGTAGTTTTGTCAAATCCTGTAAAAATTTTTGCCAAACTGCACTCTTATAAAATATATCTGCAATATTATATTTATACTAACGTAGTTTGAAGGTTATATTTCTAGCAATTGATGCAAATATTTTTCCTAAAACACTTTAACATTGGTCGGTTAATTTTATGAGACAAGAAATTGATTTCTTTCACGTATTATTACGATTTTGGAATATTGTAGTTTTAGAGTCAATGGATGACAGAAACATGTAAAATCTGTTCTGAAAAATACTTGATCAATGACTAATCAGCCCTCCCCCTCCTGTACTTCGGATGCGCTCAAGGGGGTGGGGTTACGTTGCGAAATAATATGATGGGGTTCGGGGTGAAGGGAGACGATGCGATGTGGCGTGCGCACGACGCGGAATGATGGTAGTGGGGGGTGGGCGAGATAGAGGACATGAATGCGGTCGGCTACTTCCGTTTCTACTCGTGTTACGAGGGGTTGGAGGGCTCTGGGTGTACCGTGCTAGAAACGACACCCTGGGACTCGATTTGATGGTGGGGGGCTGCGTCTTAGCGTACTCGAGCACAGTCGGGTGCTTTTGTGTAAACTCGGTTTATGGGGGTCGGGGTGAAGGGAGACAATGCGATCTGGCGCGCGTATGACATAGAACGACGCGGAACGATGGTAGTGGGGGATGCGAGGTCGCAGAATCGACGAAATTCGGGTGCTTTTGTGTCGATTCGGGTTAGAACTAGATTTTTGAAATGGAAGAATTTCCTAATATATTGTGTGGACGGGAATAAATTCAAGTACGACCAAGAGTTACAAGACATGACATTAAAGGGACCGAACAAATTCATCACATACAGAATCAGTAATGACCCAATAAGAATAAGTACAAAGTGTTTATTCTCGATAATATGGGTTCTCATCAAACACAACGACTCGGGTTGGAACTAGGAGTTTACAAAAAATTGAAATTACATAAAGGAACTTATATTACACAGAAAATTTAATATAAGCTGTCATTGTCAGTAATTTACGCCTGACTCGAGGCGCCTGCAATAAGGCAGCAAGCAAAATAACAAATCTTAAGACTGCGTCTCGAGACGACTGTGGCTTGGCAGCCAGTAACTAACAAAAACCACGAATGTGTCCTAGGTCGAGTGCCACTCAGTATAAATAAAATATTCAATAATTTATCGTAATGATTTTGATATGATTTTATAATTAATATTATTATAAATATGTTAGTTAGGCTGGCGTGCGGCAGCAAGGAAGAACCGCATTGTCACATTAAAGTTTGTGAAATAAGATGCTAAATTGCAATGACCACGACTCTTCTCCGAAAGATCGATCCCCATGCAAGCGCAGGTCGATGTCGTCCATCTGGTCATTTCCCACAATACAAGAAGACGATCGAGTAGGGAAAATCACTTCACGAAAATCCAGAAGGGAAAAGCACGAGACATTGTTCATGCATCACTTTACTTCGCGATGATCCAAAACAGGAAAAATCACTATACACTTTTTAAGAATGACTAATTTTTAGGTTGAGAATACTTCACGTTAAAATAAGCATTCCACCTCTTGAATTCACTGTTCGGAGTTGGAGCCGATAATAAATATCACTTTAAAGAAATTTAGCGCCTCGAACTGAGTCTCAGAAAGGGTACACCAGTGCCCAGCACGAAAGTCGGAACGGAACTGATAAGAGAAAGCTCCACTGACAAAGAATAAGATTATCGGCCACCGTCACCTTAGCAGCTAGATAATCACGATAAGAATAAGAAGTCAGTGATATCAAAGTAGAAGAATGTCCTTTAATTGATCAACCAGTTTAATCATTCTTCGCGGAAAGTGAACCTGCATTCAATTTACTATGAAACTGAGGACAAAGAATAATAACGAAGCTAGGAAGTGAGGCAAGACGATTTGAATGCGGCAAATGAATTGGCACAATATGGGATGCACTCCCAATGAAGGAACGTTCAACTATGCCCTGAGGACCATGATGATCACGATCAATGAGTGACTTGCTGTATCGAGACCACCCTGCAATATATAATGATCTAACAGTAGATAATCATTAATTATAAAAAAGAATCAATGTAAAATAATCAATTTTAATTTTGATATAGTAACACGTACCGTATAGCGACTGTTGATTATGTTAAATTAATTATTTTACATATAAAAGTATTTTACATTGATGATTATCTACTGTAGGATCATTATCTACTGTGAGGCATCACGGACCTAAGGCCATATGCAGTTTGCTATACTACACAGTCATAGCACTCAAGGCCAGTCACCTGGAATCTGGCGCATTATACTAGATGCAGGTTGCTTAATACCACAGGCATGTCCATCAAGGCCAGTCATTTGGAATCTGGCGCCAAATCCAGATGAAGCTTGTCTAACATCACAGACCTGTGGAGCTCAAGGTCAGTCACTTAGCATCTGAAGCCCAAGGCCCAGTTGGACGTCACTCAACGTAACAGTCCTGGCGCCCAAGGCCAGTCGCTTCGCATCTAGCGCCCAAGACCAGATATAGGTTGTTCAACGTCACAGGCATGGCGCTCAAGGCCAATCACTAAGCATTTGGTGCCTTAGGCCAGATACATGTTACTTAACGTCACGGACATGATGCCAAAGACTAGGCACTTGGCATCGGGCGCCTAAGGCCAGATAAACGTTACTGCACAATTCCAGAACGGGGTATCAAAAAAACAGAAAACCAGCACAGGAAATCAAAACACAGGCCCAGCAAGGGGAGTACTTCACAATTCCAGAACGGGGTATCAAAGAAACAGAAATCCAGCGCAGGGGATAAAAACACAGGCACAACAGGGAGAATCAAAAGCACAATCCCAGCATGGGTGTTAAAACACAGGCTCAGTACGAGGCGTTAAAAACACGATCCCAGCGCAAGGAATCGAAACTCAGGCCCATCACGGGGCATCCAAATACAGACCCAGTACAAGGCATTGAAAAGAAAACAAAAGATACAAATTCATCACATACAGAATCAGTAATGACTCAGTAAGAATAAGCATAAAAAATTAAATATAAGCTGTCATTGTCAGTTAGTAAATCAGGCGTGACTCGGGGCGCACGCAAATCGCAACAAGCAAAATAACGAATCTTTAGACTGAGTCTCGAGACGAATGCGGCTTGGAAGCTAGTACCTAATAAGACTCAAGAATCTGTCCTGGGATGAGTGCCACTAAGTGTAAAAGAAGAAGTCAGTTTGTTTTTCAATAAATAATGCTAATTTCTTAAATAAATCGTTTTCCAATTAAATTGGATAAGCGGTTAACACATTATAATGCATTATACAATACATATTATAAATGTGTTAATGTGTATCAAGGACACATTTTTGGGACTTGTTAATACTGGCTGCTAAGCCTCAGTCATCACGAGATGCTTTCCTGATTTTCACTATTTCGCTGGCTGCCTTGTAGCATAAACCTCAAGTCAAGTCTGTTATGCTAAATGACAATAGCAACTTATATATGATTTTTTATGTAATTTACTTTTTTCATGTAATTTTAATTTTTTAAACTCCGATTTTCCTCCCCGAATCACCGTGTTTGATGAGAGCCTAGGTTTTCAAGATTGAACTCCACATGCTTATTCTTACTGGGTCATCACTGATTTCGTATGTGATGGATTTTTATCTTCTGTTTATGATTTGATGAACCGCGCTAGCCCTGTGATTTGATTTCCCGTGCTGGGACTGTGTTTCGATGCCCCATGCTGGGCCTGTGTTTTGATTTCCCGTAATCAGATTGTGTTATAATACCCAGTATAGGGCCGGTGTTTTGATACCCTATGCTACGATTCTGCTGTGATGGCAAAACTTATCCTTATTGTGACTGACTTGATTACTGTGATAATTTTATCTGACGCAAATGCTTCAATATGTGCATGCAAACATGAATTTGGTATAATTAAATTTCGACTCAACTGCTATGACTGTGACGGTAAGCAACTTGCATCTGACCTTGGGCGCCACATGCCAAGTGACTGGCCTTAGGTGCCATGACAGTGACATTAAGTAACTTAAATATTTGGTCATGGGTGCTAGATGCCAAGTAACTGGCCTTGGGCGCCATGACTGTACCTTTGAGCAGCCTGCATATGGCCTCGGGCGCCAAGTGCCATGTGACTGGTCTTGGGCGCCATGACTGTAAAGTTAGGCAACCTGCACCTGGCCTTCGGCACCAGAAGAGAAGTGAACGGTCTTGGGCGCCATGAATGTGACGTTACGCCATAAATTTGACCTTGAATAATATGCACGTGGCCGAACGTGGTTAGATGCTATGTGTAGCATGCACCTGACCGGACGTGTTCAGATGCTATGTGAATGCGCCGTGCAGGCCGTGACTATGACATCAAATAACTGAGACTGATGCTATCTCTGCCCTAGCGGCAATATGTACTGGTCGATATCAACTGCTTACATGATTGCTAGTTTTTCTCCCTTGTTTCAGAGGAGTCGCCCGGGGCGCAATCACTCCTGGCGACAGTATTCATGTCACAGGGCCGCCTGGGACGCTATCACTCCCGTATGCTAGGTTACGATAACAGCTCGCCTACGCCTGTAGTCAGGTTTTTTTAAAATTTCAGGTGCCAATTAAATAAAATCAAGCACGCGGCGATCGGTGTATAAATTAGAAATGATCAACGAAGCACTTCGAAACATTAGGAGACGTAATTCTCATGGTTAATAATGAAGAATTCCACTCTTCAAGAACCTCACCGAGTGAAACTCCGTTCCTCATGATTAGATTCAATTGTTGAGGGAGATCACCGCTATGTCACTATTTCTTCAAAGAACTTTCGAATCAAACAACTTTTCAATTGCAGACTGACTTCTGACTTGCAAAGATCTCGACTGCATTGTCTTCAAGACTCCTATCTTCTTCGTGCAGCCAAGCTGACATTGTAAAGTCCGTTCTCCGATTCTCTTCTGGAATGATTTGAAATAGCCTTACTCTTTCTGAATGATTCAACTTGTGTGATTTCTCTAATATAATCTTTTTGCGAGCACTGATATGTGTCGACGCTGTTTTTGAGTGCATCTTCTGATCGAGTTTTGCCTTATGTTTGTCATTGGTGCTCGAATTTATAATTTGAGTACGATGATAGAATAATGACTTCTTCGTGATTAATTTTTGTTTTGAGAATTCAAGCGCTCGGTTGGCGATGTGACTGCTTTATTGGGAGTTTCCCTTTTGTGGAGAATTGATTGCTGAGTCCCGTGCTCGAATTTTTTCATTGATAATCTCCCTGCGATGTTCTGTGCACGAGAGCATGTCAATCTTTTTGCTTGAGACTTGTGGTCGGTATGAACTTGATTGAGCTTTTATTCTTCTTCTCGTTGCTTCCTAAACCTACAACTCGGGTGCAACAGTGTGGGTATGTCACGAATGTATTTTGTTTCGAGTCACCATGTGTTAAATCAGTTTGGAAGGATTCTTTGTGTCTTGTATATTGTTGCCTGCGAACAAGTTGCTGTTTCCGATGATTCTGGATCCACGTCTCCTCACTGTTACTACGGTAACAATAAGTCTCTTGTTGGTCGTGGCGATCATAGTCCCCATGCCGTATTTGAACGTTCCTTTATCAGGAGTGCATTCACTATTGAGCCAATTCAGTTAATGCAATTTCAGTCGCCACAACTTACTTTCTAGCTTCGTTGGTATCCTTTGTCTTTAGTTTCATCCTAAGTTGATCACCAGCCCACTTTCCACATGGAATGTCAAAACTAGTTCGATACGTGGAGGCTATTTTTTATTTTTTTATCACTGACTTTTTATTCCTATCATGATCGTCTGACTGCTAAGGTAACGGTGTTCAATCATCCTATCCTGTGTCCATGGATGACACATGGGCTGTCAATATTCTTTATCTGCAATAATTCAATAATACTTTGAAAGGTACTTAGTTGGATATGAAAGGAGTATCCATAACTCGGTATCTTACTAGCAGGTGGTTCTCCGTGATAATCTGTCTCTAGGAGAAATGGCTCCTCGAACTGTCGGCAATGCAGCTTTGACGATGAGCTGTCAGATGGATCTTCCTGGCATATTGTCAAGCTATCATCTTGTGGGAAGCATTCTCACAGTATTTGAGATTTCAGCACCTAAGTTGAAATCAGATTCATTCAGCTGATGAGCAGATTGCCGAGACGATATATTGAGTTGTATTTTGGTTCGAAATATCTAACTGTTGACTTTCAGATGGTAGCCTCTGAATCTAAGTTATTTCTTCACGCGGCAACATCGCGCTTCTACAGCAGTTTTCCGATTAGTCTTTTGGTCTTTAGATCCATCGTCGGTTCGAGCCTTCGATTTGAATCAGCCGAAGCTCTCGCAGCACCATAAACTGAGCAATTGATGGTCCAGATGTTAGACTCTTGCGAGATTTTTCCACGAAGGGAGGCATCCATTTCAGCCAGATCTTGGGGCTTAGGAGGAACTTGCATGTTAGTGTTTTCTTCTTGTCCTGAAATCGTTATCGTCTCTCAGAAGGTGCCTGCTTTCCGCGGTTGAGCTTAATGTCGCTTCCTCATCTCCAGCTGCAGCTTGATCAAGCAGCGGTTGGGAAAGCGCTCCGTGTACATATCCATTTTTCGAGAGGTAGGGACGTTGATTTCGTAACGATTGAATCGAAACGTGCTGAATTTCTGGGAGTTTCTGGCACCACAGAGTATGCATACGTGCTATGAAGCCTCGGTGAACGGGGATAATGCTGGCATCGTAGCAGTCTAGCAAGTCATCCTTGAGTTGACTTTCCACTCAATGTGGGCGTTTTGCTGGTCTGTCGTCGTGTTTACATCTAAATTACTTTCGGCACCCCGAACTCTGGAATGATCGGCATTGTTTGCCGACACATTGTCGGCTGCTCTGCGTGTTCGATCGTTTCGAATCGCATCTACAACGTATTGGTGTTTTGGTGATGTCATTGTTGTTCCCAAGAGCAGCTAGGAAAAGGGTTCGCCCATTCTTGTAGAGCCCTGCGTGCAAGGATAAGGCTGAATACTCTGAGAGGTCGCCCGGTATCCTAGAGTGGCCGTTTAAGACACCTCACCCAGGTGCCATTTAGCTTTCGGCACGGTTGTTACGCCCCCGCATCGGGGTTATTCCTTCGGGACCATATCTGGACAGTTGTCCGCGACTGCTTGTTAATTATTGTAACCATATTCATCAGAAACACTTGGTACAGGGACCCTCTGTCCGCAACCAGAGGACGCGTTCGGTGTCTTTGTCATAGGCCCTTTAGTTCTATTCTGAAGGAATCGAAACCGAAACCGAATATATATATATATATATTTCGCCGGGAGCAGGTGCTAATCTGAAAAATTGCACCCGCTCCCAGCGAAATCGCGGTAAAATTTCAGCTGTAGCCACGTCCCACAGCCGTGACATGGGTGGCCAGTCTGCGATGGATTCAATACGATGAACCGGCAAAAGTCTTGTGTACCCTAAGGACACGTAGCGACGAAAGGATGACCGCCTTCTGCATTTTCCCCGAAAGTGTCTCAGCATTTTCTTGACACGCA
The DNA here is from genome assembly GCA_011634705.1 of Andricus grossulariae. Classification (NCBI taxonomy): domain Eukaryota; kingdom Metazoa; phylum Arthropoda; class Insecta; order Hymenoptera; family Cynipidae; genus Andricus; species Andricus grossulariae. The sequence continues at coordinate 10,018 of JAABKJ010014720.1, forward strand.
GGGATGCTTTTCAGGCTATTAACCAGTGAAACCTTGGCACT
>JAABKJ010014721.1:0-10058 GCA_011634705.1 Andricus grossulariae
TCCGAAGAGACATAAGAAGCCATAGAAACACGAGAGCTTGCATGAAAAAATGCATGGGCGTGAAGGAAGCTAGAGTAATATGCCAGGACAGAAAAGTGTGGCGATAAATAGTTTGTAAACAGAGTGGCAATAGAGGGAATAGCGCGTGAAACAAAGACCTTGGATATTGATGTTCCCAAGTGGGGTACCACACATAACAATTTCATGAGGCTCTTCACTTGGGGTGATCGCTAGAGAGATTGATCAGCAACCTGGGTTGGAGCATATGTAAAATAATTAATTTAAAGTAATTAGTAGTTAAGACGTGATACGTGATAATATATTAAGATTAGAATGGATTATTTTACGTATATTTGCGCTTATAATAAATGATTATCTACTGCAGGATCTTTGTCTACTATAGGGTGGTCTTCTCTAGTTTTTTTTTGTTTAGACATTTCAAAAGAAAATGTACCTTTTTTCTATGAGAAAAACTTTTTTGATAATAAAAATAGAACAATACGATATCTGGCGTATTTGTTCGTGTTTTTAAGACCCATCGATCGACCTATTGTTGAAACTTGTACATATGACCTACCAATACCAATCTATGAATTTTTGATAATAAGGGTTTATTCTGGTTACCCTATACCTATATACCCATTCACACACTACTACTTTCCAACCGAGCAATTGACGCCTTCCCCGAAAGGAAAATGGTCTAATGGTATGATAATAAAAAAAGTATATTGTGTGGCAACTGCGACAAGTTGGACAATCCCGCACGAGCGTGAAGTTTGCCGGAGGAACGAAGCGCGTGCGATAATCACACGAGTGGGAATTGGCCAATGTCGCGCTTGCCACACACGATATTTTTTGTTCTAGTGCACGTTAATCAAGACGTTGAACGACTACAAATGTCTGTTATGGGCTTTTTGAGAAATATGAAGATTGCTACGGTAAGCGGTCGGTAAGCACATTCCCGCTCATATCAGCGGGCGGGTATAACACATTTCCGCCCGCTGATACGGGTTGGTACGGCCACTCTTGAAGTGCGCATGCTTCACCGTCATCAAGCGGCCATTTCACACTTTTCGCCGGCTATACGCGCACGGAAGTCGCGCTTTTCATGCACGTTTGACAAAAAACTGTTTTGATATTCAAAATACGACAATACTATATACAGTGTATTTCTTCTCGACCTTGAGACACATCGATTGACCTATTGTGGAACCTTTCATGACCCGCCAATACCGATTTATGAAGTTTCAAAAAAATTTATGTATACTGTTTATATGTAAAAAACTTTGTTAATATTAGAAATACTTCAGTATTTCATCAAACATGTTTGTGTTGTGACCTCTAATGATCTAGCAATACCGACTTATAAATTCAAAAAATATATTGTTTGTCTTATTGATATAAGGAAATATTTTTTAATGCTGGGTATACAACAGTAATCTATATTTTCGATCGCGTCTTCGAGATGCGTTGATTGCCCAACTTAAGAACCTTTCATGACTTACCATAACATACTAATATCGTTTTAAAATTTTGGAACAAAATTATTTTCCTTGTTTATAAGAGGATTTTTTTATACTAGAAATATAACAGTACTATATTTCATGTAATTGTTTGCGTCTTCGAGACGCGTGGATTGATCTTCTGATGAAGTTTCGATGGCCATTCTTGATTAATCAATAGCTACTTAGAAAGCTAAAAAAAAGTTACATTGTTTCTATGAAGAAAAATTTGGTTTTAATTTGAAATATAACATTATTGTAAGTGAAAAATTTGTTCATTATAACAGACCACAGCGATTGACATTTTGGTGGGCTCTCTGGTTTTCTGAAAATAAGATTTTCGGTAAAACAGAAACATAAGCTTGAAAAATATTTAAAATATTAATTTTTTTGTTAGGGGAAAACCTCCCTCTATGAGGAATCAAATTCATTTTACCTATAGGATATACGTAATATACATACCTATGAAGCAGCAAAATGCTCATAAAATGAGCATAAATAAATACACCTATAGTAAATACATCTATAGTACTTCGCAGCAGTATTTGATTCTAAATTTATCTCGTTTAATCAAAAGTTCTACTACTTTGTTGAAAATTTAATTAGTTTTTTGAAAATGCAATTCTTTTCAATAAGTAACATTTTATGGTTCGATGGTATCGAATCTTTAGAAAATTCTTCTTCTTGGTGAAAAAATCATCTTTTGGGTTGAATTTTGAATTCTTTCACTAAAAATTAATATTTGTGTTGAAGATTCACCATTTTAATTGAAAATATAACTATCTTTTCGTACATTTTTATTTTCGAAATTTAATTTTTTTGACTAAAAATGTAGCAATTCTATTTTTGGTTAAAAATTGATATTTTTCATTAAAAATTGGTCTTTTCCAGTTAAAAATTCAATGATAAGATTGAAAATTCGTCTTTCTAGGTAGAAAATTTATCTTTTTGATTGAAAATTCATCCTTGTTTATTAAAAATTCGTCTATTTGATTAAAAATGATTCTGTTTTGATTAAGGATTCAACTATTTTGTTTAAAATTCGTTTTTTAGTTCAGTATTTATTTTCTTAACTGAAAAAGTAACTAATCCATTTTTGGCTCAAAATTGATTTTTTTTTAGTTGAAAAATCAACTATTCAATTTTTTACTGAAAATGTATATTTTTTTGTTGAAAATTCAATCACTTGGTTAAAATTTGAACTCCTTCATTCTTTTTTTATTTTAAGATTCATAATTTTATCTGAAAATTAGTTTCTTTGGTTGAAAATTGTACTATCTTGTTAAAAAGTAGTGTTTTTCTTTTGGTTAAAGATTAATTTTTTTACCTGAAAATGTAATTATTTGGTTAAAAATTTAACTGTTTGGTTGAAATCTCACTTTTTTGTTGAAAATTCACATTTTCGGGTTAAAATTTCAACTATTTGGTAGAAAGTTAACTGTTTGGTTGGAAGTTCATATTTTTTGGTTGAATATTTTACTGCTTGGTTCAAAGTTAAACTACATATTCCATTTTTGTTTGGAAATGTATCCTTTATAAGTTGTAGATTCATCCATTTGGCAGCAAATTCATGTATTTTGTTCAAGATTCCTCATTTTAGTTAGAAAATTAATCTTTTTTTGTTACAAACTTATTTTATTGGTTAGGGATTCATCTATTTGGTTAAAATGTCTTATTTTTTGGTTGAATTCAACTGCTCGAAAATTCGTTTTTTTTTTCTAAATTAATTTTTTTAAATGAAATTTTGACAATTGCATTTTTAGTTCAAAATTTTGTTTTTTAGTTGAAAATTATACTATTTGGCTTAAAATTCAGTTTTCTTGATGGGAAATTCATTTATTTGGTTGAAGATTCGACTATTTTGTTAAAAATTCTTTTTTTTTCGTTTAATTGAACTAGTTGAAAATTCGTTTTTGGTAAAAAATTGATCTTTCATGGTAGAAGAGACACCCTTCTTAGTTGAAAATTAACTTTTTTTACGAAAATGCAATTTCTATTATTTATCAAATAATAATCATTATAATTAATTGATATCAACAAAGAAGTGTTTATGTCTTCCACAGTAGCACACAGGATAAACATACTTGTTTTATAATAACAATTTCATCGTTTTTCACTATTAAGCAGTTTTATAGTTAAAAAAAGGCAGTTTTTTAACACGAAAATCCCAAAAATGTTCATTTATTTGCTTCAATTGTAAAAAAATAATTGTGGTTAATTTAATAAATATAATTAAGCCTATATTATTTTTTAATATATTCATGATAATTCAGGTTTTAAGGAATATCTAAATCTGAGAAAACCTCAAATTTAAATAATTAGCAACAAATATTTTCTATCTAAAAAAAGTGGTCTAATGGAATATCTCGAGAATTTCGCACTCATTGTTCTTGAAAACCTGATTGGCTTTTGAATTACTTGAAATTGCCTTATTTATTTCATTTGAATTTTGAAAATGAAGTATGCTGCTAACTTTCAAATTGTTTTCAATTACTGTTAATTTAATTTGTGATAGTTGCGGTGCCGCAATATATCATTGTCCTTGCAAATTTTAAATTATTTCATTTGATGAGAGAATAAAACTTAATTTCATTAAATAAAAAAAATCATGCATTCTCGTTAATTCTTCAGTACCGCTGTAAGTACAGTAAACTTTACCGATGTAAAGTATGGCAAAGAATATAAAATTTGTACGGAATTTAGCGAGAGTTACAAAGCTTTTCAGGGCTTTCATGAGATTCCAAGGGATTTCGAAAGATTTCAGGGCATTACATAAGTTTTAGGGTATTTCAAATGATTCGAAAGGATTACGAGAGGTTTCAGTAATCGTGATGTTATTAAAAGGTTTTAAGGGATTACAAGAGTTCAAAAAGATTTCCACGGATTTTAAAGAAATATGATGGACTTTTATTGGGCATTGAAGATTTCAAAAGATTTCACGGAATCTTAACGAATTTTAAGGAACTTCCCGAGTTTTTAAAGGATTTTGAGGGTTCTTGAAGTGGTCCTGAATTGAGCCAAAAGCGGCCCAACCATTAAAACTATGAAACTGTCAATGAATTGAAAAAACTCACAATGAACCTTTTGGATATAGTAAAAGAGATGATTTCATATTTTTTTATTTATTTTAATCGAAAATGATAAATTTTCAACAAAATGTTCAAATTTTTAATAAAAAAAAAAATAAACTTCAACCAAAATAAGATGCATTTTCAACCAAATAGTTTAATTTTAAGGCCAAAAAGACGAAATTTTCAAAAGAGAGTTGCATTTTAAAACCGAAAAGTTGAATTTCCAAGAAAAATATGAATTCTCAACTAAAAATGTATCAGCTCAATATTGAAAAAAAAAGAATATTAAACTAAATAGTTGGATATTAAACTTAAATGTTGAAATTTCAACCTGAAAAGACGAAGTTTCATCAAAATGCATTAATTTACAAACAAATTGTTGAATATTCAACTGAAAACGATAAGGTTTTAATCAAAAATGAAACAATTGAATTTTCAGTAACAAAATTAATTTTGAAAAAAACGCATTTTTTTGCAAATAAAGATTTTTCAGTCAATAAAGAAAAAAAGTTCATCCAAATTTTTGAACTTTGAAACCAAGAAATGAATTTTTTGTAAAACAGTTGAATTTTCAACCCGAAAATATCAGTTTACAAAAAAAGATCGAGTTTCAACCAAAAATGAAAAGGTTATATTTCCAGTATAAAAAATTAATTTTAAATAAAGAAAACGAACTTCCAACAAGAGAATTAAATTTTAAACCAATGAGATGAACCTTCGTCCGAAAATTTTTTTTTAACAAAGTAGTAACTTCGACCCAAGAAGTTTAATTTTCAATTAAAAAGGAAGAGTTTTAACAAAATTGTTGGATTTTTAACAAAATAATAACATTTTTAATTAACAACATTATTTTCAGGAGGAAGCAGGTGCAAAAAAACAGAAATAGAAATATCAGGGTGTTCAATTTAATTTGTAATAATTGTGGTGGCGAAATATTTAATTTTCCTTGCAAATCGTACAGAAGGAGATTTACAAAGCTTATCAAAGTTTCATGAGATTTTAAGGGATTTCAAGAGATTTCAGGAAATTACATAAGTTTTAGGGTATTTCAAACGATTCGAAAGGATAATGAAAGGTTTTAGTCATTTTAATGCTTTTGAAAGATTTTAAGGGATTTAAAGAAAATGTTAGCATTTTTAGGTTTCGAGGAATATGACTAATGAACCTTGGTTTACAAAAAAAAAAAAAATCAAACCCATCAGAATCTTGCTTTAAAAATGTTGTAACTTTCAAAATGTTTTATTTAGACTTTGTTTATTGTGTACTTAAGTGTACAATATGCTTTGGAAACTGAAAAAATTGAAGCATTTGAGTTTTCCTTCTATCTCTAGTGTTTTTGAGGTACAGCATTTCTCTAATTATTGAGCAATCATTTCGAATGGATTTATCACGTTTTGTTCGCTTACTCCTCAATTGATGAACCCTCCCTCTTCCAAATTCACCGAGCTTGAATTAAAAAAAAAGTATAAATTGGACAAAAATTGTAGACTCTGTAGACATTTTTGAAGGAGAAAAACACGTTTCTTTCCTGCTCTCGACTTTTCTTGGTTCTAGAAGTGTGTAGCAACCCTGATTTTGTAACATACTTTCAAACCCTATTCTTCTTAACGAGCCACATCATTCTAAAGTTCAAGCCTATGTACAATGAACCCAGAAGAAGGTCATACGAAAAAAATGATGGATCGTGCAACGCAGGATAAAGCATGTTGTTAGACACCTACAAGCGTGTGAACGTCATCTATTATTGTTATACGTTCGAAGCCGTAGAGGACTTTTTTCTCTCCTCCAAGTGCAGCAACGTCATTATCTGCTCCCAATCGCCTCCTTCATTCCTCCCAAGGAGTTTCCTTCTTTTCTATTTTCCTCTGATTTCAAGATCTTAACCACCAAGTTCCCAAGACGAAACAGCGAATGCAAGATAAGTACAATTTACCGTATTCTTTGCGGTAACGAATGCGAAATGGAGTAGACAAGAAAGTGAAGTTGTATAGAATGAGGATGTGCAAAAGAGATAATAAAACTGTTATGCTCAACCAATTTACCCCACAATTTTTTCACAATACCAGAGCCCAAAGGGGGACACTTGGGCGCAGATGAATTGAGCTAACGATCAACCACCCTTGCCATTCTAGACCCGAATTGAGCCTTCCGGTTAAGCAGCTTTTTTTCAGTGGTCCTGAATTGACCCAAAAGCGGCCCGATTATCAAAAGTATAAAACTATGAATTGAATAAGTGCACAGTTATCTTTTTGGACACAGTAAAAGAGAGAATTTCAAATTTATTCATTTATTTCAACCGAAAATGATGACAATTCTACCATAAAAGATGAATTTTTAATCCAAGAAGAACATACAAATGTTAATATTCGACAACAATGTAATGGGTGAAATTTCAACCGAAAAAGATACAATCTTTTCCAAGAGATGAATAATGAGGGCCTGGTTGCAATAAGGGGACGAAAGCGCTTAAAAACGCGAAAAATTGGTGTCCAAACGTCTCGTGATATCCAAATTTAAAAGTTAAAAAAATTAATTTTTAAACATTTGGGCTAATGGAGAATAACAGGACGGAACTTTTTTCTGTTTGAAGTTTTTTCTGATGAATATTTTTAATAATAAAATTCATAAAGTTAAACTTTTCTTTTGAAAACTCAATTCTTTTTAAAACATAAATCGTCATAATTCAGCCAAATATTATTAAAACCGTTTTAAATGTGGTATACACACGCAGCACTCTAGGGACACATACAAAATATTGACAAAATTCAAACTGACTTTTATTTAAAAATAATTAATTGCAAATTGAGACCGGTCGGTAACCATATTTTTTTAGTTTCGCCGACAAAAAGTAGCGAGGGAAGTTCAAAGTTGAAAAAACTTCCTCCTTCTTTTGTCTGTTCCTTTCTAATGAGGTAAGATTTCTGGACATTTTTAGATCGATTCAGTGAAAATTTACGGAATTAGGCATTTTATATGAAACAATTCGATGCCGTCAATGACGAGCAGGCAGCCTGATAATGCTCAATGCTCACGGAACTATCATTGGCGGCATAGAATGCTTTTTAATAAAATACCTAATTCCATAAATTTATAATGAATCGAAATGCAAATGATTTATGCTTGAAAAAATAATTGAATTTGGGGAAAAATTTATTTCACTTTCTAAATTTTATTATTAAAAATATGCATAGGAAAAAACTTTTAATATAAAAGTATATTTTTGCAATTCTCTACAAACCCGTACTTTTAAACATTTTAATTTTTTAGCTTAAAAATTTGGATATCACGAGACGCTTAAAAAATACTTTTTACCGTTTTCGAGCGCTCGTCCTTTTATTACATCCGGACCTTTAATTTCAAAACCAAATACGACGAAGTTTCAACAAAATGCATGACTTTTCAACTAAAAACGATTAATTTCTAGCCAATAATGGAAAAGGTAAATTTTCAGTAAAAAAGTATTAATTTTGAACGAAAAAAGAAGAATGTTCAGCAAATGAAGATTTTTCAGTAAAAGGAAAAAAAGTTTATCAAAATTGTTGAACTTTCAAGCCAAGAGACGCAGTTTCTGTAAACCAGTTGAATTTTCAACAAAACTTGAAATTCAACGAAAATGTTGTATTTTTAACGCACCGTCTATGGTTACGGAACTTTCCGTAAGTCTAACCCCTTTTCCAGCTCGTTCAGGGCTAACGTTACGGAAAATTCCGTAACCATAGACAGTGTTTATTTTCAATAAAAAAAAGAAGATATATCAAACTAAGAATATTAGTTTTTTACCAAAAATTGCAAATTTTCAACTAAAAAAGGTAAATTTTCAACCGAAAGTGGAAAAGTTACTTTTTCAGTAAAAAAAATATTTCTGAACAAAAAGAAAAGAACTGTCAATAAAATAATTAAATTTTAACCGAATGAAACGAACCTTCAACCAAAAAAATAATTGTTTAAAAAAGTAGTAACTTTTACCCGAGAAGTTGAATTTTGAAATAACAAAAATACCATAGAATATGAGGTTTTAACTAATAGTTGGGTTTTGTATGAAAAATAATATTTCTAATAAAACAGATGAATTTTTTAACTTAAAATTCCAGTTGAATATTTAACACTAAAATATGCATTTTCAAAAGAAAGTTAATTTTCTACAAAAATAGATAAATTTTCAACAAAATAGTTGAATTTTCAATTGAAAAGGATGACTTTTTGATAAAATTGTTTAATTTTCAGCAAAATAGTAACATTTGTAACTAAAAATATTATCTTCCGGAGGAAGAAGGTACAACAAGAAATGGAAATACAAGGCAAGTAAATTACTAACAAGAATATTATATCAGAGTGACCGCAAAAGTTCATTTTCAAAATTCCTAATTTTTCCCTGACCTACTTCTTATTTTAATTATTATTAATTATTAATTAATCATTAATAATTAGGTACGTATTAATTATTATTAATTATCATTTATTAATGATTAATTATTAATTGTTAATTATTATTTATTTTCAATTATTTTAATTATTCATTTTCCCTAACCATTATATGATTCAAGAACCAGAATCTTTATTTTGTAATATTTTCAACAGAAAATCTCCTATAAACGGAATAAAACAATTCCAGGTTTTTCCTGATGTTTGATCAAGTTTTGTTAGTTTTTAGGTGAATTTTTTATTCCAAAATCGTGTTAGAATCCTACAATTAAATGCATGTGAATTTATTGTTTTAGGCATTTCTACTTTCATATATCTGTGGATTATATGATAAAATTACGCACTTTATTTGTGAAAGTAAGTTAAAAATAATGATTTAACATGTAACAAAATAGGATAAAATGGATATTCATAAATTAATTTTCAGTTACAAGTGCATGATAATTATTTTCAATCAGCAGTGCGTGAAATTTAGGTTACATTTATAATTTTAAAGTGTTTCAATTTTCATGAATTTTCTAACAGTGTATAGGACGAGCACCCGTATATAGGCGAGTAGGAGAAAGAGGGTAGATTTGGCTCATTTCGACATGAGGAGGGTTGCTTGCTTCTTCGCAATTGTTGGAAGCTTTTAGCCTGTTGAGAACAATTAAAATTTGGAAAAATGTTGACAAATCAAATTTTAATATGATGCATTAGCTTCCTCAGATTACCAAGAAAGAATTAAAAAAAGGTAGTAAAAAATCATTCAATAAATAAATCTTAAATACTTCATGTACTTTTGTAAGCACTTAAAGATTTCCTTTATTACTGAAAATATTAACCAATTTTCCTCAACCTTTTTTTACATTTTTTTTCTAATTATACAAGGAAATAATTTTAGCATATTAAAATTTAACTGAGCCTTGAAACACTCAATAATTTCCAACAGTTAACTCGAAAAAAGACGTTATTGTAAACTGAACCTCGACATGTGACCACCCTTCATTCTCCAAATCAGTCGCGGGCGTGCTTGAGTAGAGGAAAGTCGTTTCTCCCAGAATTTGGGAAACAAACAAAATTT
>JAABKJ010014722.1:0-10058 GCA_011634705.1 Andricus grossulariae
AAAAATTGACAACCAGAAATGTAACAGTTAAATTTTCAGTTAAGAAATTAATTATCAACAAAAACCAAAAAAAAAAACGAAGTATAAAACATTTGAATTAAACGAAAAAATGCGAATTTTCAAGACAATAGTTGAATCTTTAACCAAAATTATGAATTTCCAATAAACAAGTTTAATTTTCTACTCAAACAGTCGTATTTTCAACAAAATACATGAATTCAAACTAAATTGTTGCATTTTCAACTACAGAAAAGTTTACAACCGAAAATGGGATAATTAAATTTTCAGTTAAAAAACTAATTTTCAACATAAAGAAGGAAAAACGAATTATCTACCAGTTGAATTAAACGAAAAAATGCGACTTTTCAAGAAAATAGTTGAATCTTCAACCAAAATTGTAATTTTTCAACAAACAAGATTAATTTTCTACTCAAATAGACGAATTATTGACAAAATACATGAACTTCAACTAAATTGTTGAATTCTTAAGTAAAAAAAAGTTTACAACCAAAAATGGAATAATTGAATTTTCAGTTAAAAAACTAATTTTCAGAAAAAAAACGAATTATCAATCAGTTGAATTAAACGAAAAATACAAATTATTAACAAAATATGTGAATCTTCAAACAAAATTATGGATTTTCAACAACAACAAAATTAATTTTCTATTCAAATAGACGAATTATTAACAAAATACATGAATTTCAACCAACTTGTTGAATCTTCAAATAAAGAAAAATTGACAACCAGAAATGTAACAGTTAAATTTTCAGTTAAGAAATTAATTATCAACAAAAACCAAAAAAAAAAAAAACGAAGTATAAAACATTTGAATTAAATGAAAAAATGCGAATTTTCAAGACAATAGTTGAATCTTCAACCAAAATTATAAATTTTTAAGAAACAAGATTAATTTTCTACTTAAATAGTCGAATTTTTAACAAAATACATGAATTTCAACTAAATTGTTGAATTTTAAACTAAAAAAAAAGTTCGCAACCAAAAATGGAATTGTTACATTTTAAGTTAAAAAAATAATTTTCAAGAACAAAAAAACGAATTATCAAGCAGTTGAATTAAAAAAAAAAGAGAATTTTTTACTAAATAGTTGAATCCTGAACCAAAATTATGAATTTTGAACAAACAAGATTAATTTTCTACTCACAGAGACGAATTAATAACAAAATAAATGAATTTCAAGCAATTTGTTGAATTTTTAACTCAAAGAAGTTAAAAAAAAAAAATGAAAGCGTTACATTTTCAGTTGGAAAACTAATTTTTAACAACAAAAGAACGAATTATCAAACATTTGAATGAAACGAAAACTCGAATTTCAAACAAAATAGTTGAATCTTCAACCAAAATTATAAATTTTCAACAAACAAGATTCATGTTCTACCCAAATAGACGAATTTTTAAAAAAATATTTGAATTTTCAATTTCTAAATGAAAACTTTTCAACCAAAAATAGAATAGCTACATTTTCAGAATAAAAAATTAATTTTTAACAAAAGAAAACGAATTTCAAACAAAATAGTTATATTTCAAAGAAATAGTCTTTTTTACGAAGTAGTTTACTTTTAAACCAAGTAGTTTATTTTTTACAAAAAATTAATTCTCAGCAAAACATGTAATGGTTAATTTTTCGAAAAAATAATTTTAAATCAAAAACAGTTGAATTCAACCAAAAAAGATGAATTTTTAACAAACAAGATTAATTTTCTATCAAAATAGACGAATTTTCAACAGAGTAATGAATTTAAGAAAAAAAGTAATAAGTTTACAAACAAAGTTGGAATAGTTAAATTGTCAATTAAAAAAACTAATTTTCAACGAAATACTTAAATTTTTAAGTGCATGAAAATGTACTTGGAAATTTAGTATTGTTTACAAAGTAGTTAAACTTTGAACTAAATGCAGTTGATTTCTTAACCAAAAAATTAATTTGAAACGAAAAATGTAATAGATAATTGAAATTTCAATCTTTAATCAAAAACAATTGAATTCAGTCAAAAAAGATGAATGTTGAACAAAATAGTTAAATCCTCAACCAAAAAAATTAACAAACAAGAAGAATAATTTTCTACTGAAATAGTCGAATTTTCAACAAAAACATGAATTTCAACTAAATTGGGGAATTTTTAACTAAAAAAAAGCTTACAACCAAAAATGGAATTGTTAAATTTTCAGTTAGAGCCCTAATTTTCAACAAAAAAATAAAAAACCAATTATCAACCAGTTAAATTAAACTTAAAAATGCAAACGTTCAACAAAATAGTTGAATCTTCAAACAAAATTATGAATTTTCTACTCAGATAGACGAATTATGAACAAAATAAATAAATTTTTTACCAAATAGTTGAATTTTCAATTTCTAAACGAAAAATTTTCAACATGTTATAGTTAATTTTTCAACAAAAAAAGTTTCTTAATCAAAAACAGTTGAATTCAGCAAAAAAAGATGAATTTTATTAAACAAGATTAATTTTCTATCCAAATGGACGAATTTTCAACAAAATAATGAATTAAAAAAAAAAGTGAAAAGTTTACAACCAAAAATGAAATCGTTAAATTGTCAGTTTAAAAAACCAATTTTCAACGAAATACTTAAATTTTCAAGTACATACAAGTTTACTTGGAAATTTAGTATTTTTTAAAAAGTAGTTCAACTTTAAACTAAAAGTAGTTGATTTTTCGCCAGAAAATAGTTAAATCCTCGACCAAAAAAAATTAAGAAACAAGAAGAATTTTCTATTCAAATAGTCGAATTTTCAACAAAATACATGAAGTTCAACTAAATTGTGCAATTTTTAACTACAAAAAAATTTAAAACCAAAAATGGAATAGTCCAATTTTTATTTAAAATACTAATTTTCAACAAAAAAAGAAAAAGCGAATTATGAACAAGATGAATTAAACCAAAAAATGCAAATTTTTAAAGAAAGTAGTTGAATCCTCAACCAAAATTATGAATTTTCAACAAAAAAATTAATTTTCTACTCAAATGGATGAATGATTAATAAAATACATGAATTTTCATCAAATTGTTGAATTTTTAACTCAAAAAAGTTTATAACCGAGGATGGAATTGTTACATTTTCAGTTAAAAAACTAATTTTCAACTAAGGCAAAAAAAACTGAAGTATCAAACCTTTGAATTAAACGAAAAAATGCGTCTTTTCAAGAAAATAGTTGAATCTTCAACCAAAATTATGAATTTGCAACGAACAAGAATTATTTTCTACTCAAATAGACGAATTATCAACAAAATACATGAATTTCAACTAAATTGTTGAACCTTTAAATAAAAAGAAGTTGACAACCTAAAATGGAATAGTTACATTTTCAGTTAAAAACCTAAATTACAACAACAACAACAACAACAACGAAACGAATTATCAAGAAGTTGAATAAAACGAAAACAGAACATTTTTTACAAAATAGTTGAATCTTCAACCAAAATTAGAATTTTCAACAAACAAGATTTTTTTTTATACTTAATTACACGAATTATTAACAAAATATATGAGTTTACACTGACTTCTTGAATTTTTGACTAAAAAAAGTTTATAACCAAATATGAAATTGTTAAATTTTCAGTTAGAAAACTAATTTTCGACAACAAAATAAGTGAATTATCAAGCAGTTGAATTGAACGAAAAAATGCGACTTTCTAAGTAAATAGTTGAATCTTCAACCACAATTATGAATTTTCAACAAACAAGATTAATTTTGTACTCAAATAGACGAATTATTAACAAAATACATGAATTCCAACTAAATTGTTGAGTCTTTAAATAAAAAAAAGTTGACAACCAGAAATTAAATATTTAAATTTTAAGTTAAAAAACTAATTCACAACACAAACACAAACAACAACAACAACAAAATGAATTATCAAGAAGTTGAATGAAACGAAAACCGAGAATTTTTTACAAAATAATTGATTCTTCAACCAAAATTTGAATTTTTAACAAACAGATTATTTTTTAATACTCAATTAGACGAAGTATTAACAAAATATATGAATTTACACGAACTTCTTGAATTTTTGACTGAAAAAAGTTCATAACCAAACATGGAATTGTTAGATTTTCAGTTAGAAAACTAATTTCCAACAACAAAAAAGTAAATTATCAAGCAGTTGAATTTAACGAAAAAATGCAACTTTTTAAGTAAATAGTTGAATCTTCAAACACAATTATGAATTTTCAACAAACAAGATTAATTTTCTGCTCAAATAGACGAATTATTAACAAAATACATGAGTTTCCACCAACTTGTTGAATTTTTAACTCGAAAAAGTTTATAACAAAATAATGAAATTGTTAAATTTTCAGTTGCCAAACTAATTTTCAATAAAAAAAGTAAGAAAGAAATATAAAGCAGACTATTTAATCGAAAAATGTGATTTTCTAACAAAATAGTTCAATGTTCAACCAAAATTATAAATTTTTAAAAAGCAAGATTAATTTTCCACTCAAATAGTCGAGTTTTCAACAAAATATATGAATCTCAAATAAATGATTGAACTAAAAAAGTGTACAACCAAAAATGCAATAGTTAAACTTTCAGTTAAAAAAACTAATTTTCAACAAAAACAAAAAAAAAACGAATTATTAAACATTTGTCTTAAACGAAAAAATGCGACTTTTTAAGAAGATAGTTGAATCTTCAACCAAAATTATGAATTTTCAAGAGACAAGATTAATTTTCTACTCAAATAGACGAATTATTAACAAAATACATGAATTCCAACTAAATTGTTGAATCTTTAAATAAAAAAAAGTTGTCAACCAAAAAAATCGAATGGTTACATTTTCAGTTAAAAACCTAATTTACAACAACAACGACAACAACAAAACGAATTATCAAGCAGATGAATTGAATGAAAAAAGAGAATTTTTCACAAAATAGTTGAATCTTCAACCAAAATTTGAATTTTCAACAAACAAGATTAATTTTCTACTCAATTAGGTGAATTATTAACAAAATATATGAATTTCAACTAACTTCTTGAATCTTTAACTATAAAAAGGCTTACAACCAAAAATAGAATAGTTACACTTCCAGTTAAAAAACTAATTTTCAAAAAAAAAAAGAAAATTATCAACCAGTTGAATCAAACGAGAAAATGCATATTTTTAACCAAATTAGTTGAATTTTGAATTTCTAAACGAAAATTTTTGAACCAAAAATAGAATAGCTACATTTTCAGATCGAAAAATTAATTTTTAACAAAACAAAAAACAAACGAATTATCAACAAAATATTTATTTTCCAAAGAATAAGTTTGATTGTCTACCAAAAGTTAATTTTAAATCAAATTGTTCAATTCTCTGCAAAATTATTGAATTTGCAAGTCAGAAAGATGAATTTTTTACAAAAAAGTTCATTTACGACCAAATAGTTCAAGGTTTGAAAATAAAATGATGAATCTTCAACTAACAAAAATTTATTTTTTACAAAGTAGTTCAACTTTAAACTAAGTGGTTTATTTTTCACAAAAAAATGAATTCTCAACCAAACATGTTATAGTTAATATTTAAAAAAAAGAGATTTTAAATCAAAAACAGTCGAAAAAAGATTAATTTTCAAGAAACATGATTAATTATTTACCCCAATAGACGAATTTTCAACAAAATAATGAAGTTACAAATAACAAAAAAGTTCACAACCGAAAATGGAATAATTAAATTGTCAATTAAAAGAACTAATTTACAAAAAAATAGACAAATTTTCAAGTGCATGAAAATGTACTCGAAAATTCAGTATTGTTTACAGAGTAGTTTAACTTTGAATCAAATGTAGTTGATTTTTCACCAACAAAATTACATTGAAACGAAAAATTTAATAGATAATTTATTATTTCAACAAAAAGGTTTTAATTTTTTCTCAAGAAACAGTTGAATTCAGTCGAAAGAGATGAATTTTCAAGAAAATAGTTGAATCCTCAATAAACAAAAATGAACAAACAAGAAGATTAATTTTCTACCAAAAAGGAACGAATTTTCAACAAAATACATTAATTTTTAACCAGAAGAGATTAATTTTCAATATAAAATATCAATTTTCAATTAAACATGGAATTTTTATATTTTCAAGGAAGCAATTCATTCAATTTTTAATGTTCTGTATCAAAACATTAGAATCTTAATTTCAAAAGTTTCACTGTGATTAAAATTGAAACTAGGTACAGCGAATTTTTGAGGAAAACGGAAAAAGTCGAATAGTCACTTTTTTATTCAAATGTCACAAAAAGTCGAAACAAACTGGAAATTATTATGATCCGGGCCCTGAAATTAAGTTACAAATTAAATTCTAGAAATAAAATTATTTTTTACAAATTAAATTATTTCTAGTTACAAATTATAAAATTCTAGTTACAAATTGAATTCTAAAAACCAAATTTCTAGAATTTAATTTATAACTTCATTTCAGTACCCGGATCATACTAATTTTCCAATTTTTTCAGACTTTTTGTGACCTTTTGAAGAAAAATGCGATTCCTCGACTTCTTCCGTTTTTCCCAAAATTTTCAAAATTTTCAAATTTGAATAGCCTTCACACTTTTCGCCGTATTCCTCTTTTTCAAAAGAATTATTTTTTTTCTCCTGTTCACAATAAACTTTCCCTTTTTCTCGTTTTTTGATTAAATGTGAACTAAATTAATAGAAGCAAATAAGAAAATTAAAATGTTCTCGTTAAAAAGTTAATTTTTTGACTGAAAAGTCTACTATTATATTTTTGGTTTAGAATTCATCTAGTTCGATTAAAAATTCCACTATTAGCCTAAATCTTTAATTTGTATCATTTTTGGTTGAAAATTAATTTTTTGAGTGAAGATTTAACTATTCCATTTTTGGTAAAAAATCATCTTTTTGGCTGAAGATTCAAATCTTTGGCTCAATGTTAACCACTTTTCTTGAAAATGAATTTTTTCTTGAAGTTACATAATTTTAGTTAAAAATTCATGTATTCTGTTGAAAATTCGTCTTTTTTTTGGTAGAAAAATAATCTTCTTGGTTGACAGTTCGTCATTTTTGGTTCAAAATGCAACTGTTTTAGATTAAAAATCAGAATATTTTTTTGCTGAAATACGTGTCATCTATTATATTTTTCGTTGAGAATTCATTTTTTTTTTCAATGAACAACTTGGTTCAAAGTTGAACTACTTCGTAAGAAATAAACTTTCTGTTGGTTGAAGATTGTTCATAATATTCAATAAAATTCAATTATTTTGTAAATAATCAACATTTTTGTGGAAATTTGGTCTTTTTGGCTTAAAAACTTAATAATTTGGTAACGAATTAAACTATTTCGTTGAAAATTAACTTTTTCGCTAACAATTTATATTTTGCTTGAAAATTCAATCACTTCGGTAGAAAATCAAACTGTTTATTTGAAAAATGACTATTTTGTTGAAAATTCGTTTTTTTTTTATTAACAATTAGTTTTTTGATCTGAAAATGTAGCTGATCCATTCTTGGTTGAAAATGTTTCTCATATATGTTGAAAATTCAACTATCTGGTAAAAAGTTGAACTACTCTGTAAAAACCTCTTTTTTTATAAATTTACCTCCTTGGTTAAAAATTGAACAATTTTCTTGACAATTTGTTTTCATTTTTGGTTGAAAATTAATTTCTAAGCGAAAATTGAACTATTTCATTTTTTACTGAAAATTCATCGCATGCAAATGAAAATTCAACTATTTGGTTGAAAATTCATGTATTTTGTTGATAATTCGTCTTTTTTTGTAGGGCATTAATCTTTTTGGTTAAAAAGTCAAATTTTTGGTTAAAAAGTCAAATTTTTGGTTAAAAAGTCAAATTTTTGGTTAAAAATTCAACACTTTCTTGAAAAATAATTTTTTCTGGAAGATTCATCATATTAGTCGAAATTTCATCTCTTCTATTCAAAATTTAACTATGTTGCTAAAAATTAATGTTTTTTTTTTTGGCTGAGAATTAATTCTTTTCCCTGAAATTATAGAAATTCCATGTTTGATTGAGAACTTATATTTTAAATTGAAAATTGATCTCTTCTGGTTTGAAAATTCATGTATTTTGTTGAAAATTCGTCTTCTTTTGGTAGAAAATTAATCTTCTTGTATGAAAGTTCGTTCTTTTTGGTACAAAATGCAACTGCTTGGTTGAAAATTAATGTTTTTTTTTTGGTTGAGGATTCAACTATTTTGTTGAAAATTCATCTTTTTTGGCTGAATTGAACTGCTATTGATCAAAAATTAAAAAAATTTTTTGTTGAAATATCAATTATCTATTACATTTATCGTTTCAAATTTATTATTTCGGTGCAAAATCAACTATTTGGTTTAAAGTTGAACTTTGTAAACAATAGATTTTTTGAAAAGATTTATCATTTTTTAAAAGAAAATTCAACTTTTAGGTCGTTAATTAACTTTTTGTAGAAAATTCGTCTTCTTGTCTTGAAAATTAAACAATTAAGTGGAGAATTTACCTGTTGGGTAGAAAATTAACTTTTTTGTTAAAAATTCATGTTTTTAGCTGGGAATTAAACTACTTGAGTAGAAAATTAAACTATGTACTTGAAAATTAAACTATTTTGTTGAAAATTAGTTTGTTAGACTGATAATTTAAGTATTCCAATTTTTGTTGTAAACTTACATATTTAAAAGAAATTGAAAATTCAACTATTTGGTTTTAAATCCATGCGTTTTGTTGACAATTTGTCTATTTGTGCAGAAAATTAATCTTGTTTCTTGATAATTCATATTTTTTAGTTGAATTCAACTTTTTTTTATTTAAAATCTTTTTTTGTTGTTGAAATATTAACTATTAAATGTTTTGTTGAGAATTCATTTCTTTGTTTGAAAAATAAACTACTCGGTTTAAAGTTGAACTACTTTGTAAACAATGCATTTTTTGTTCGTTAAAGATTCATCATTTTATTTTTTTTAATTCAACTATTTGGTCGTAAATTAACTTTTTTGTAAAAAATTCGTCTTTTTGGCTTGCAAATTCCATAGTTTGGTGGAGAATTGAACTTATTGATTTAAAATTAACCTTTGGTAGACAATTAAACTATTTATTCAAAAAATAACTATTTTGTTGACATTTTTTTTTTAATAAAAATTAATTTTTTAATTTGGCTATGTAGCTATTTTATTTGGGGTTGAAGTCTTCGTTTTGAAATTAAAAATTCAACTATTTGGTAGAAAATTCACATATTTTGTTTAAAATCGTCTATTTGGAATATCGTTTTTCTTTGTTGAAAATTAGTTTTGTAATTGAAAATTAGACTTTTCGATTGTTGGCTGTGACATTTTTTTAATTTAAAAATTGAACAATTTAGTTTGAAATTCACGTATTTTATTGATATTTGGTCTATTTGAGTAGAAAGTTATTCTTATTTGTTGAAAAATTCATAATTTTGGTTAAGAATTCAACTATTTGGTTAAAAATTCTTCTTTTTCAGTTAAATTCAACTGGTTAAAAATTAATTTTGTTATGAAAATTATTTTTTCAAACTTTTTTTTCAAATCGCAAGTCTTAACAGTAGGTGATTTTTAAGTCGACAGCGTTTAAAATCCATTACTTGCAAATTTAAATACAGTCTTAGCCTTCTTCGCCCTATTTAATTTCTTTTTTATTTTTAATCTATAAATTAATTGGTTATATCTAATTATCAAAATTTGTCTTTTGGCAGATAATTTATCTTTTATCGTAAGAAAGTCAACCGTTTTGTAAAACACTCGACATTTTAGCTTTAAAAATTAATTATTTTTTGAAAAATTGGTGTCTTAGGGTAGAAAATTAATAGTTTTTGTTAAAAATTCATCCATTTGGTTGGGGATGGAACTGTTTTGTAAAAAAAATTTCAAATCAACTAGTTGAGAGCTCGTTTTTAAAAAAATTTTTTTCTTTTAGCTGAAAATTTGACTATTCCATTTTTGGTTTTAAACTATTTTTTTTTCAAATCCAAAGTTTTGGTTGAAAATCCATGTACTTTGTAGAAAATTCGTTTGTTGGTGAAAAATTAATATTTTTCGTAGACAATTAGTCTATTTAGTTGAGGA
>JAABKJ010014723.1:0-10057 GCA_011634705.1 Andricus grossulariae
TTAAAAAAATTGTTTAAACAAACATTGTTTCAACAATTTCTCCAAAATTTAATTCTACCAACTCGTGCTCCCTAACACAATTTAAGACAATTTAGGGCTCTCCAAATATCGAGAAACGGAATTCGTCAGATTTTTTGTTTTTTGCTTTTTGTTTTTTCAAAAAACGTACTGTGTTGTGCCAGCTTAACGTTATGAAAAATACCACAACCAGTGAATAAAACTAAATTTCACCTCAGACATAATTTAAGACTCCCGAAATAACATAAGTGAAGTTTAAAAAAATGTTTTAAACAAACATTGTTTAAACAATTTCTCCAAAATTTAATTTTTCCAACTCGTGCTCCCTACAACAATATAAGGCTCATTTAGAGCTCTCCAAATATCAAGAAACGGAATTCGTCAGATTTCTTGTTTTTTTTTTGTTTTTTTAAAAAACGTACTGAGTTGTGCCAGCTCAACGTTATGAAAAATACAACAAACAGTGAATAAAACTAAATTTTACCTCAGATATGGTTTAAGGCTCATTTAAGGCTCCCGAAATGACATAAGTGAAGTTTGAAAAAATTGTTTGAACAAACATTCTTTAAACAAACATTGTTTAAACAAACATAGTTTAAAAAAATTCTCCAAAATTTTATTTTACCAACTCGTGCGACCTATCAAAATTTGAGGTTCATTTAGGGCTCTCCAAATATCGAGAAACGGAATTCGTCAGATTTTTTTTTTTTTTTTTTTTTTTTAAACGTACTGTGTTGTGCCAGCTGGGCGTTCTTAAAAATACCACAACCAGTGGATAGAACTAAATTTTACCTCAGATATAATTTAAGGCTCATTGAATGCTCCCGAAATAAAATAAGTGAAATTTCAAAAAATTGTTTAAACCAACATTGTTTAAACAATTTCTGCAAAATTTCATTCTATCAACTCTTTCTCCCTATCACAATTTAAGGCTCATTTAGGGCTCTCCAAATATCGAGAAACGGAATTCGTCAGATTTTTTTTTTTTTTTTAAAACGTACTGTGTTGTGCCAGCTTAACGTTATTAAAAATACCACATCCAGTGGATAAAACTAAATTTTACCTGAGACATAATTTAAGGCTCATTTAAGGCATCCCGAAATAACATAAGTGAAGTTTAAAAAAAATTGTTTAAACAAACATTGTTCACAAAATTTCTACGAAATTTAATTCCATCCACTTGTGCTCCCTACCACAATTTAAGGCTCATTTAGGGCTCTCCAAATATCGAGAAACGGAATTCATCAGATTCTTGTTTTTTTGTTTTTTTAAAAAACGTACTGTGTTGTGCCAGCTCAACGTTATGAAAAATACCACAACCAGTGAATAAAACTAAATTTTACCTCAGATATGGTTTAAGGCTCATTTAAGGCTCCCGAGATAACATGAGTGAAGTTTAAAAAAATTGTTTAAACAAACATTGTTTCAACAATTTCTCCAAAATTTAATTCTACCAACTCGTGCTCCCTAACAAAATTTAAGAGAATTTAGGGCTCTCCAAATATCGAGAAACGGAATTCGTCTGATTTTTTATTTTTTTCAAAAAACGTACTGTGTTGTGCCAGCTTAACGTTATGAAAAATACCAAAACCAGTGGATAAAACTAAATTTCACCTGAGACATAATTTAAGGCTCATTTAAGGCTCCCGAAATAATGTAAGTGTAGTTTAAAAAAACAGTTGAAGCAAACATTGTTTAAAAAATTTCTCCAAAATTTAATTTTACCAACTCGTGCTCCCTACCACAATTTAAGGCTCATTTAGGGCTCTCCAAATATCAAGAAACGGAATTCGTCAGATTTCTTGTTTTTTTTTTTTAAACGTACTGTGTTGTGCCAGCTTAACGTTATGAAAAATACCATAACCAGTGAATAAAACTAACTTTTACCCCGGATGTAGTTTAAGGCTCATTTAAGGATCCCGAAATGACATAAGTGAAGTTTAAAAAAATTGTTTAAACAAACATTCTTTAAACAATTTCTCTACCATATAATTCTATCAACTCGTGCCTCCTACCACAATTTAAGGCTAATTTAGGGCTCTCCAAATATCGAGAAACGGAATTCATCAGATTTTTTATTTTTTTGTTGTTTTTTTTTAAACGTACTCAGTTGTGCCAGCTTAACGTTATTAAAAATACCACATCCAGTGGATAAAACTAAATTTTATCTCAGAAATAATTTAAGGCTCATTTAAGGCTCCTGAAATAACATAAGTGAAGTTTAAAAAAATTGTTTAAACAAACATGGTTTAAACAATTTCTTTATAATTTAATTCTACCAACTCGTGCTCCCTTCCACAATTTAAGGCAATTCAGGGCTCTGTAAATATCCAAAAAGGGGATTGGTCAGATTATTTGTTTTTTTAAGAAACGTACTGTGTTGTGCCAGCTTAACGTTATGAAAAATACCACAACCAGTGGATAAAACTAAATTTTACCGCAGACATAATTTGAGGCCCATTTAAGGCTCCTGAAATAACATAAGTGAAGTTTCAAAAAATGGTTTAAACAATTTCTCCAAAATTTAATTCTACAAACTCGTGCTCCCTACCACAATTTAAGACAAGTTAGTGCTCTCCAAATATCGAGTAACGGAATTCGTCAGATTTTTTTTTTTTTTTTTCAAAAAACGTACTGTGTTGTGCCAGCTTAACGTTATTAAAATTACCACAACCAGTCGATAAAACTAAATTTTACGTCAGACATAATTTAAGTCTCATTTAAGGCTGCCCAAATAACATAACTGCAGTTTAAAAAAATTGTTTAAACAAACATTGTTTAAAAAATTTCTCCAAAATTTAATTCTACCAACTCGTGCTCCCCAACACAATCTAAGGCTCATTTAGGTCTCTCCAAATATCGAGAAACGGAGTTCGTCAGATTTTTAGTTTTTTTTTTTGTTTATTTTTTAAAACGTACTGTGTTGTGCCAGCTTAACGTTATTAAAAATACCACAACCAGTGGATAAAACTATATTTTACCTATGGCATAATTTAAGGCTCATTTAAGGCTCCCGAAATAACATAATGGAAGTTTTAAAAAATTGTTTAAACAAACATTGTTTAAACAATTTCTCCAAAATTTAATTCTACCAACTCGTGCTTCCTACCACAACTTAAGGATCATTAAGGGCTCTCCAAATATCGAGAAACGGAATTCGTCAGATTTTTTGTTCTCTTCTTTTCTTAAAAAACGTACTGTGTTGTGCCAGCTTAAGGTTATGAAAAATACCACAACCAGTGGTTAAAACTAAATTTTACCTTAGACATAATTTAAGGCTAATTTCAGGCTCCCGAAATAACATAAGTGAAGTTCAAAAAAATTGTTTAAACAAACATTGTTTAAACAATTTCTTTATAACTTGATTCTACCAACTCGGGCTCCCTACCACAATTTAAGGCAATTTAGGGCTCTGTAAATATCGAGAAACGGAATGGGTCAGATTTTTTGGTTTTTGTTTTTTTTAAAAAACGTACTGTGTTGTTCCAGCTTAACGTTATGAAAAATAACACAACCAGTGGATAAAACTAAATTTTACCTCAGACATAATTTAAGGCTCATTCAAGGCTCCCGAAATAACATAAGTGAAGTTTAAAAAAATGGTTTAAACAATTTCTCCAAAATTTAATTCTATCAACTCGTGCTCCCTACCACAATTTAAGGCTCATTTAGGGCTCTCCAAATATCGAGAAACGAAATTCGTCAGATTCTTTGTTTTCTTATTTTTTCAAAAACGTACTGTGTTGTGCCAGCTTGACGTTATGAAAAATACCACAACCAGTGATTAAAACTAAATTTTACGTTAGACATAATTTAAGGCTCATTTAAGGCTCCCGAAATAACATAAGTGAAGTTTAAAAAAATTGTTTAAACAAACATTGTTGAAACAATTTCTCAAAAATTTAATTCTAACAACTCGTGCTTCCTGTGACAATTTAAGGCTCATTTAGGGCTCTTCAAATATTGAGAAACGGAATTCGTCAGATTTTTTTTTTTCTAAACGTACTGTCTTGTGCCAGCTTAACGTTATGAAAAATACTACAACCAGTGGATAAAACTAAATTTTACTTCAGACATAATTTAAGGCTCATTTAAGGCTTCCGAAATAACATAAGTAAAGTTTAAAGAAATTGTATAAACAAACACTGTTTAAACAATTTCTCCAAAATTTAATTCTACCAACTCGTAATTCCTACCACAATTTAAGGCTCATTTAGGGCTCTTCAAATATTGAGAAACGGAATTCGTCAGATTTTTTGTTTTTTTGTTTTTAAAAAAACGTACTGTGTTATGCCAGCTTAACGTTATGAAAAATACTACAACCACTGGATAAAACTAAATTTTACCTCAGGCATAATTTAAGGCTCATGTAAGGCTTCCGAAATAACATAAGTGAAGTTTGAAAAAATTGTTTAAACAAACATTGTTTAAACAATTTCTTAAACATTTAATTCTAACAACTCGTGCTTCCTGCCATAATTTCAGGCTCATTTAGGGCTCACCAAATATCAAGAAACGGAATTAGTCAGTTTTTTTTTCTTTGTTTTTTTTTAAACGTACTGTGTTGTGCCAACTTGACGCCGTAAAAAACCACAACCAGTTAGTAAAATTAAATTTTACCGCCGACATAATTTAAAGCTCATTTAGATTTTTTGAAATATCAAGAGGATATTTATCTAAAAATTCTTTAAACCAGTTAAAAAAATAATTTTAAAAATTCGTTCTCGCGACCACAATTTTAAGCTTATTTATGGTTGTTATAATCCAAGCAAATTTTATTACTTTTTTGAACCATTTTTCAAAGAAATGTACTTTTGGGAACAGGCTTATTGGTACTTATAATTGGAACAATAATCTTTTTCTTCTTGTAGAGCCTTTAAATAATATTAAGAGGTTTTAGTTTCTCTTTAAATGTGTTATGGTAAAATAAAAATAAAATCTCTGCTTGATTGTTTATTGTAGTTGATTTATGTATATTAAAAGTCCAATGAACATTGTTAAATCTTTTGAACTTAATATGCGGTAATCACCGTTACTGTCGTTGAATTCATACCAACTGTTGTGTCGCCTGCAGATCGCTGTACAGTGTCCCAGTGAAGCTTGCTTAGAACAAAAAGGTCCAATCTATCGAATTGCCCCTAAAAGTACATATTTTTCAGTCCCTACAAGGTCCGGAAAACTGGTTGGTGCGTTGGCAACATTTATTTCTGCTGCAGGGTTCCTCGGTTCAATGAATATGAATGGACCTGCAAATTAAATTAAATCTATGTACCATTCACGTTATTACTATGTAATTATGTATGTCTAAGTTTAATTAAGAATCTCTTTTTATCCCACAGGATTTGCAAATTTTTGTGAAGTGCTTTATCAGTGCATGCAAGGAATACTTTTATTTTTAAAAATCACACTGAACTTAAAAATTTAATAGAATAAGATAATAATCAAAGATTTTATAAAAAAATTACCACTCTCTTCGTAGAGTTTTTCGACAATTGCCTGAAGACAACCATCGCAACTAGTAGGCTCTGTCAGAAAGTCATAGATGCCTTTTCCACAAGATGAATTGGTTATCAGTTCATTTGGTACTGACATATTTCGGAGATTTCGCTCCCTCCTGGGACAGTTCAAGTGACACGTTAATATCACTTTTCCCTTGGGTAAATCAGAGAAAAGTCGGTGAACCAGGTCGTAAACGTTTATCGTACAATCAAATTCCACAGTTTTTTCAGATTTTTTCATTTTCTTTGGATATAGTTTGCTCATAATATCTAAAAGTAGGACTCCTCTTTTTTTGTACGCATTTTGTGTACCATTCCTCTTTATGTACATCACTAGATCCAAAGAAGGGTTTCCGGAGCATTTCAAATCATTTAAAACATTTTCTATACCCGGGTGATCGATAGCTCCAACGAGAAGCGTTTGCAAAATTGAATCGATTGCGCACGTATTTGAAAACGAGTATAGCTGGTTCTTGAATCTTAAAGCCTGAAATTGTAGTTCAGCAAATAAATGAAGAAAAGATAAATAAAAACTCAGAAAAATCATAGTTACCTTCAAGATAAAATGGTTTCCGTTTTTCATTACAGGTACACCTTTTAACTTTTCGTGCCACAGTGCGTCATCTTCTTATCCAAGTACCTAGACATTTTTCCTGATTTGGTCCTGGATTCTTTTTTGGTACTGGTTTTATGCGTTTTATTAAAGTGCTTGGTAGTTAAACCTCTCCAATCTTCTTCGATTCTAGAATCGAGAATTTGTGGAGCACTTTCAACAGAACCACATTTTTCACATAAATCATCAACTTTGTCTGTAGTCATATTTGTCGTGCATAACTGACCACGGCTTTGTCCAATTTTCACATTGAAGTCTGAAATGGAGATGAGTTTTTGTAAATCTATTCAATTATTACTGCCCAGGATTAGCTTAAATAATATTCATTTACTATAATCATTAATATTAGTATTATTTTACCTTCCACTGTCTGATCGTCTTCCTTTTCTGCAAGCAACTCTTGTAAGAACCTCTCGTCAGACCCAACCTCACGTAAGCTTTCTTCGTCTTTATTAGGACTTGATCTTTCATTCACCTCAGCGTTTTCAATTTCAATAACTTTTGCTTCTGTTAACAACGATCGACCAACAATGTAACGTAGCAAGGCATTGGTGAATTCGTCTGGCCTCATCGTAGAAGATTTGTGGGAAAATAAATCTTTCTTTATATTTTTTAATTCAGATTCGCATGGAGCACTGGATCCAGGAATTGTTCCATAGCCAAATTAGTCCCTCAAAATACAGGACCAAAGGGGCAACCACTTGATGCCATTTTTTAGACGCTCCGCAACCGCAGGCAAATAGTAAGCGTTATCATGTTCACCTACTTCATGTTTGACAATATCTTGCGCTTCGTCAAAAACTGCAGTGTACCAAGTCGTCCAGAAGTTAGCACAATCCCTGTCGAATTCATTATCTAATATACTTTCATCTTCTGGACGAGTAGATGCACTGTCCCCTGACTCTTGATCATCTATGTTCTCTTGCAATTCTTTGGCATCGATCAAACCTTTCAAAATGCGTCGTTGTTCTTCACACTGCGTCTTTCGATTGGAATCAGATAAATATCCATCAGACTCGCACAGAGAAACTACAGGAATTATTGCCTTTAAAACTTTTCGAGCATCTTCTAAACTTCTATACAACATCAGTTGCCCGATAGCGGATTAAAAAAAAACGTTCACTCTTCTAGGTGTCGTATTTTTGCTCAAAAAGTCAGCCCATACACAGTGGGGCGAAATGAAAAAACGATGTTCAAAATAACCTGTAGGTCACAATTCTTCATCGATTTTCCATTTTTTTTTGTTTAAAAAAATTCAGAATCAAATTCTCAAGAAATCTGTCAAAGCCGATTTTCGAATTTTTATTTGTTCAAATCTGTATAGAGCTGCAAATTGCGAAAAAAATGTTGATTTTTTGAATTTTTCTTTTTAATTCTCTGTGAAAATTTTTTTCAGTTATTTATTATGAACAAATATTTGCAACAAATAGCCAGTCTGGTGGATTAGGTTTTTGTTAAGTATATTTATGCATCGAAATCGCACATTCAGAGCCACGACGTGAAATGTGATCATGAAAATGTAGTATTCGATATAATTTGTTAACTCAATCAACAAATAATATAAACAAATGCATGATTTAAATTGTTTTAGGCAGAAAAAACCCGAATTTTCTTCCGATTGTCTTCGAATCTCATTGCCTGTGATCCACGTTGATTTATTTTTTCATATGATATAATTTGTTAAATTGATCAACAATTATTATAAACAAATGCATGATTTGAGCAGTTTTAGAAAGAAAAGAACCACATTTTGCTCCGATTGTCTTCGAATCTCATTTCCTGTGATGCACATTGATGTATTTTAGTCATCTGATATAATTTGTTAAACTTATGAACAATCATTACAAAAAATGCATATTTGAAAAGTTTTAGGCCGGATCAAACTGAATTTTCTTCCGATTGTCTTGGAATCTCATTGCCTGTGATGCACATTGATGTATTTTTGTCATCTGATATAATTTGTTAAATTTTACAACAATTATTATAAACACATGCGTGATTTGAACAGTTTTAGGCAGAAACGAACCGAATTTTTTTCTGATTGTCTTCAAGTATCATTGCCTGTGATGCTCATTGATATCTTTCCACTCAAAATATCAATCAACATTTTTATGAATAAATCATTCGAACAACTTTCTATTATGGATATTTCATGATTCCAGTCCTTATTTCAAAAACGAAATTCTGCAATCAAGAGCTCGAGAGCTTCAGGTTGAAAATCACTATCTGTATATCTCCAGCTTTCTCTTAGAGATGACAAGTATGCAAGATGAAATGAGTAATTTATGCACTAGATCAGTATTAGTGGCTAACAGACTGCACTTACGAGTGTGCTCTTGAGCTTCTCTTCTTCGTAAAAAGGTTTTCAATTTTTCTTGAATGTAGGGAAAAAGTACTGTAGTAATTTGTCAATAACTACTTTCATTTGCTTATCATCGACTGGATAATTTTCTCGGATGTGATTCCAAAGCATACGAGATAAATCAGTGTCATTTATTTTGGGATTTTGGCTTGCAACATCACACAAGCTCTCCATTGGTACCTCCAGAGAATTCATCTTGGAGCGTAGATTAAAAGAAATACTTTTTTTAAAATAATGAATAAAAGAACGAAGAAACGAAGAAATTTCATGATACTTAAAACCTAGGCAAAAGAAAATTAAAAAGAACAAAAAAAAGTTGATATCTCTTTACATCAGGAGATAAAAAAAACAATTCGTGCGAGACAAATAACTTTGTAATATAAGTGTCAACTTCCTACATAAAGTGAAATATAAGAACATGAATATTTAATATCACCAGAACATTATTTCCAGTTAACAGAACAGAATGAATATTTGTGCGAGGTTCTATATTTTTCTCTACTCGAGTATTCAATACAAAATGTCAACGTCCAGCTGTTTACTCCCATTGAACAAGAATC
This sequence comes from Andricus grossulariae, assembly GCA_011634705.1. Lineage (NCBI taxonomy): Eukaryota > Metazoa > Arthropoda > Insecta > Hymenoptera > Cynipidae > Andricus > Andricus grossulariae. The sequence goes on from JAABKJ010014723.1 coordinate 9,052, forward strand.
ACGCATGCCTAAAACTGTTCAAATTATGCATTTGTTTAAAATAATTGCAGACAAATTTAACAAATTATATCAAATAATAAAAATACATCAATGTGCATCACAGGCAATGAGATTCGGAGACAATAGGAAGAAAATTCGGTTCGTTTCTGCCTAAAACTGTTTAAATCATGCACTTGTTTATAATAATTGGTAATAAATTTAACAAATAATATCAAATTATAAAAATATATCAATGTGCATCACAAGCAATGAGATTCGAAGCAATCAGAAGAAAATTCGGTTTGTTTCTGGCTAAAACTGTTGAAATCATGCATTTGTTTATAATAATTGTTGATTAATTTAACAAATTATATCAGATGACAAAAATACATCAATGAGCATCACAGGCAATGAGATTCGAAGACAATCAGAAGAAAATTCGCTTCGTTTCTGCCAAAAAATGTTCAAATCATGCATTTGTTTATAATGATTGCTGAAGAAAGATACTGTTTTTCTGATATACGCTAATTTTAGCAAGGTGTTACATAATCAATATTTTAAATAGGAATCTGTCTTATCATCGGAGATTGTAATTATCGATCCGTTGAGAAATCCAATGACACATACTGCAAATAATGGAAATCTACATTATCGACAAAAGTTAAATCCTCTAATACAGAAAAATTATTTTCGTCATACAGACTAGATGGAGGTATAAATTAAAATTTATTAAACTCAAATTTATTCAGAAAAAAGGGATATCTCTCCTCTCGCTCCACTGGGATTCGAACACCAGATCAACTGATTTCCGGTCACGTGCTCTAACCAATTGAGCTACAGAGAGATCAAAGAAAGATACTGTTTTTCTGATATATGCTAATTTTTGCAAGGTGTTACACAATCAATATTACAAATAGGAATCTGTATTATCACAGGAGATTGTATTTATTGATCCGTTGAGAAATCCAATCACACATACTGTGAATAATGGAAATCTACATTATCGACCAAAGCTAAATCCTCTAAT
>JAABKJ010014724.1:0-10057 GCA_011634705.1 Andricus grossulariae
GGATTTGAAAATCTCTACATGACCTTCCCTCGGCGGGAGGGGGGGGGATAAAACCATTCTTACGTGATATCGTACTACGTCAATTTATTGTTTCGATTCAAACGATCATAGTAGCTACATTCATTCTACTCTAACTACCCATTTTACAACGGGGGAGGGGGGGGGGAGTAAAAAATGTTCGAAATCGCCCTTTCGTAATTAATGAATGGCCCCTAAGTGCAACAAGTTTCCAGTGCTAAAAACTATAGTCCATTAAAAAAAAAAAAAAAAACTTGAAGCTGAAACATTAAAAAATATATTGAAAACATGTTGAAACTGTTAAAACTAAAGACATATACTCTCTAAATTTGAATCAGTCAGAAATGGGTTTCTGATTAAAATCAGTAAGAATTTTCACTGATTGAAATAGCTAGAAACAGGTCACTGATTGAAAAAAGTAAAGATTTTTACTGATAATCAGTAAAATTTCACTAATTCAAATGTAGAGAGTTGGTTTTAAATAAAACTTAGTAGTTTCAAATTTATATTCAAAATATTATTGGTGAAAAATCTTGGACAGAAATATATAATTATACTTATATAAGTATTACGATTAAATTATTAATGATGGTATTTTTGAAAGAGAAAATTTTATTGAATATGAAAACGATTTTAAACATATACAAAATTCGTATTTAACTAATTTCATTTTTTGTCGGAATTTTTTATGTCGCCGTGAAAATTTCATATAGAAAGATTGTTTTTTCTTTTATAGATGTAAAAATTGTAAAAAATAATGTTTAATATTTCCCATTTTCGTGAAAAATTACCTAATTTCCCCTTTTTTGAGCTTCTTTGCGATGTGATCCCTGTACTATTTTATTCGATGTAATTGCAAAGAATTTCTAAGCTTTTAATTTATTTAAAGACCGTTGCTACGTATACCTAAATTTCGTTAGAAATTACCGTTTTTTTCGGTACGTGTAGATACTCCCTTACTTAAATTGAAAAAATTTGAAAAAGTTATGTACTTTCCGTATTTTAAAAATCATATATTTAATTTTTTTCTTTCTAAGAATATATTTTATGCAGGGTCAAGCACTTCGTTAAAAGAATTTTAAAGAGCTGACGAAAAGTAACTGGGGTCAGATTTATTATTTATTTTATTAGAGTAAGAATCTGTATTTATAGATTTGTTTGCTTATTCAGACTCTTTTCATCTCCCAAGCCTTACTATTATTACATAGTGCTAATTACCCATTTTTGTTTCTCCAACGTTTCGTTATTTATTCCAAAATTTAAGTAAATCTACAAGCGTTTTGATTTTTAGAAGTACTTTTCTATAACACCCTAATGTGTATAATATTATAAAAACAAACTGAAGTTTGAAAATGTAAATAAAACAGAAGACAAAGGAACTAGATAGATAAAGGGCTTTAGGGAGGAGGAATCTAACAATTTAGTGTAGTTTTAGGAGATATCCTAATCTTTACTGCGCTTTTATAGGGTGTTGGAAAAAATAGGGGAATATAAAAGTAGTCTGGAAACCCTCTTTATGAAGTTTCAAACTATGAAGGGGATTTTATATGCATAAAAAAATTGTGCAGAACTAATATCAGAGAAAATTACTTTCTTAATTTTTTTTTATCTTTTAAAAATGATTCTTTTCTGGCAAATTCTATTGAGGATTTTCTATCATCATAGAGTATAGACTATTATGATTGATTTTTTAGACATCTCCTAATATTTGTAATTTTGTATGCAATTATCAAGACGACTTAAGCTGAATGATTTGTCAGAAGATGAATCATATACAAATGCTTGTGAAATATTTATTATTTACAATTTGTATTTGTGGACAAGGCATCGTCCGAACATTTTAGCTGGATATATAGGGTAGAGCGGGGCAGTACAGACCGGTTAACAGTCATTGTTTTATAACAAGTTAATAAGACATGGGATTCATCCATTTTTTTAAATTATTGTGTCCCACATTCTTGTTTATAATATTTTCATCTGTTTTCATACGCATTAATTATCTTAATAGAACAGTGATTTATTAATTTAATTATTTCTAACAAGCTGTATTTCGTATTGGTTTTTTTATGAAATAGAAATATCTTATGATGTCCAAATTGTATGGTTTGATTCTTTGATATTTTATGCATGGGAAAATTTACTTTTAAAAATATGCAGCAAGAATTAAAAGATATTTTTATTAAAAATCGTGACATTCTGCTAGGCATCTAGGTGCAGACGACACGCGCAGATATCTGGTTTCTCTTACCCCCATCGTGAAGCCTCAGCAATTTTTAAATTTGATCTATTTTGGAGTTCGGCTAAGTTTAATTTAGATAACTACTTGGTAGAATAATATATCTGCATAAACAGTTTTCCTGCCTAATACAGACAGGACCGACAAACATAAAATATAAGTCTCCCGTTTCTAAATACTAATTTTTAGAACTTTGCTAAAAACTAGGTCGATAAGTACCTACTCTATTTTATAATTATTAAAAGATGGACATTTTTTCAAAATGCAAGAAAAACTAACAAAAGCAGAAGTCTTAATTTAATAGTTTGAGGTGATCTAAAACTGTTAGTTATTGTTTAAAAATATATTAATTCTTCGCTTTGTATCAATTGATTCTTGTCCTAAGGTAAATAATATTCTTGATTTTACAACGTTTTATAAATATCTACTTCATTTTACTTTTCAAAACACTCATTTTATAATTGGCTTCATTTAACCCTTGTTTTACGTTTTATTATGTATTTTGCATGTATAATGCGCCAACAAGGTTCATTGATGTTTAAACAATATACTGCGAATAAAAGTAAGCAATATATCGAGTACTAAATAGAATGATTTTTATAGTTTTTGAAAAGGGCTCTCCTTAGGAAACCGGGCTCCTAAGACGGAATATAATGTGGCCAATCGTTTTTACTTCTGAAGTTTCTTAAGATCGACAATTTTTGGAAAGTATGAAAGGGAATCTCCAAAAGGGACTTACAAATATTTCCCATACATAGAAATTAGAATGTTGGATGAAAAGAATGAATCTCGGGAAAAAATATTTAATTATACTTTCAAGAATTAAAATATTATTTTTGATGGTATTGTTCAAAAGACACAAGATTACTTCTCACGACAAAATTGGAAAAATAAATAAGTTATTTAATCTGAACATTTTACTTTTGGCCTGATTTGGTTGATGTTACTTCTGAACAATTTTTAGAATTTTAAAGATTTTAATTCATGATAGCTTACTTTCTCAACGAAAAGATTCTTCACAACTTGACCTCATTCAATTTTTGAAAATAAATTAATTTTTATCGAATATGAACTATCTACAGTGTCTATCAGTCAGTGCCTATCGAATATTACAGTTATTTATATATACTTTTAAAAAAGATTTTATTAACGATTTCAGCCATCAAAAAATGTATGTTTAGAAACTGGATGATGTCAAGTTATAGAGAATCTTTTTTCCAAAGAAAATAAGCTATTATTCATTGACATCATGTTTTTGTTTAAAGGTTATAAGCGTTACGAGAAAATGTTTAGTCAAAAATACAATTTTACAAATAGATCATTATTGTATGCTTGATAATTTTTCATACAAAATAATTGTTTCTCTTGTAAACGATACAATAATACAATATATAGTATCTGATAGTATTGCAATCTTCTTATCTTTGGAATACAATGGGATAAACCATTTTCAATATCACAAAATAGAACAGGATAGAGATCTTTCCATATCAGATGTATACACAATTCCCCATTGCAGCAATTAAAGTAAATACATACCATATAAATGGAATAGATTGGACTAAAAGATATAAAACTGCGTCCCGTTCTTTATGGAAAACTTCTTTCTATAATTTTTTTACGACACCTGTTGTCTTGTGTAAAAGAAATACTGTCCTCCCTTAAACAGATGTCAACTCATTCCCTCCCTAATAGAAATTCCTTTAGAAAATGCTTCAAATCAACCCCCAATCTAAACATCCAATGAAGTTTGTGCTTATCCTAAACAAATCTAGTCCAAATCCAAACTAGGTGTCAATATTCGTGCATAACGACTTGCCATAACGATCGAGGAGTCTAGTGTAGTTCGTTCATTCATGCAAGTCCTAAATCTACCCTGTACCCAGCAATAATTCAACCCCCATTGTAATACAGCTCCCGGTCTCGGCAGGCGTGCATCCTTGAATGTACGAGTATAGGGGGTGTATAGGCAGTATACAGTCGGGTAGCCAGGGTAGGGCCTAGCAGCGCCGTCAGACTGGCGGGTTAAGGGGCGAGGGTGAGGGAGATTACTTCCAACGATCCAACCCCAGTGTCGTCGCAACGCGCGCGTCTCTCGGACGTATGTATGTACGAATTCACCCTCGCCGTGCTTCTGTCACGGGTCCGGTTGCGCCTTCTTTAAGTTTCCTACCCGGCTCATTTTGCATTTTCTTGCTCCTTATATTCTCAAATTTGTACCAATAGTTTCCTCGTGCGATTAAAATGCCGAATTTCCGTTTTTAAGCAGAGGAAGCACGTGGCCGGCGTTTTCAATTTCCCCCGCTTTTTTTTTACTTCGCGCACTGTTTTGAAATTGGAATATTTGTGTGTGCTCTCCCGCGAAGAAATGATGCCGCTGGGACGGATATGAGCGACAGGTAAAATGAATATATGGCAAAAAAGTTCTTTATTAAATTTTCATATGTTCCTTCCTCATGCTGGGTTGTTTTCTGGAATGTGGATTATTGAAACTCGTCATGTAGCCATTTAATAATTAATGGTTTTATTTTAAATTATCATTTTATATTGTTTATATAACAATAAAATTAGTTTTAATTTTTAATTTTGGGATCCTTCTAGTTGTAAAATGTTTAGTGTAGATTCTTTTTAATCAGAAATTCTACACACTTTGTTTATCAGGCTGTAAGTTATGAATGTTTTTATTTTACGTGCTTAAAATTTAAAGTGTTCAATCAGGAATTGAATCCCCTCAGTTTCATAGGGCCCTGCAATTTCCATACCCTTAACAATTTTTAAGGGGTCTGGTTTGACAAACCCCTTAGAATTTTAAAGAATTTAAAAAGTTCGGGGTCGCAGGTTTTAGTTAAAAAATTATTGTTTTCCGGTCCAAACGCGAACCCTTTACAATCGGATCCATGATAAAAGGTTTCGATCCATGCGTAGTATAACAGCTCAGACTGAATTTATTATTGGTGAAATTTAAAATTATAGTTTGAAATTTTTACAAATAATAATATTTCGAAAATTATAAGCATTTTCTTATACATTATTTATTCTGGAATACTTATGCAATTATTCAATGTCGATCTCTTCCAAATTGAATATGTCTAATTTGAACTTTTCGCTTGGAAAACTTTCAATTTAGAATTGTCATAGCTACCATTTACATTTGAAATTATTTGTAAATTATGCAAAGGTAACATTATACGTATTTGAACGTTTAAATTTGAAATAGAAACAAATTAAAGCACCTAAATTTTCATATTTCGCGACTGTGAAAGTTTTGATTTTAAAATTGAGCCATTTTTTGGTCTACACTTTTTTAGGCTTAAACTTTTTACTCTCTTGCAATTTAGGCTTATTAAATTTCTAAAAAAATTGTGTGTCATTTCCCGGGATTCGCATTGATTGGCTTCTGAGATTCCACATTTTTTACTTAAAAATGTGAGAAAAATTAAAGTTTGATCACGATTACCTGAAAATAGCCACTTTGGTAACTTTTTGAACAATTTTTATAAACAAATTCACAGTAACACAACTTCTGAATGAATAGACTCAATTTTTTTCACAAAATCAACTAAAAATCTTGTCAATGTCCCTTTATTATGATACTTTAAGAATTTAAAACAATTTTGGATTATTTAAACCATTTCTATAAACCAATGCATTGCACAACTACAGAATGAATAGACTACATTTCTGATACAGAATGTACAAAAAAATTCTTGGCATGACCCTTTGTTATGAAGCTTTGAAAATTGACAACAATTGTTATCCATTCGAACAATTTTATAAATAAATGCACAGTTTGACTTTTTCTAAATAAATTGGCCTCTTTGCTGTGACACATTGCAATTGGATATTCACAGGTGATTTTTCATGCGGTTTAACTTCAAGTATAATCATTTTACAGAGTATTCCGCAGAATTATTTTTAGTTCATTCCAAAATTTAAGCCTATTCGTTGAAAAATAGCCAAACTCTGAAAATTTATGAAAATTTGGTAAGTCATCAATAATTCTGGGGTAATTGCAAATTATTATACTAACAAGACATCGGGAAGATATTCTCAGTTCATTCCGTAAAAAACTTGAGCCCACTCATGCAGAAATTGTGTAATTGTGCATTTGTTTATAAAAATTGCCTAGGAAGCTACCGAATACCGTCTATTTTCAACTAATCGAAAGCAGACTTTAATTTCACTTATAGTTTATAAGAAAACTATGGATTTCAAAAATTTAATCATTGGGAATCTTGGGAAAACGTTATTTATTCATTAAATTGCTGATAATATTATAAACAATTTTGTATGTATTCTACGACAACAAATTTCTTAGAAATTGAATAAACTTTAATTTAAAGAGAAAAACGAGTTCAAATCAAGATAAGTATAGGCTAAAAGGTCAGATTTTTTTGTAGTTTTTCAAATATTTGATAAGAGGATTAGTCCATGTTTAAAAAAATTCACTTGTTTTCTAGAGACTAAATATTTAGATTGAATTTTATTTTAAGCTAATAAGAGATAGGAGCCTATATTTTTAAAATTACGCTTTATAGGATTCAGAAAATCTTTCGAATCCTTACTTGGGATGGGGGGTCCAAAGCATTTCTTACGTAAGTTTCCTCGTTCCAAATATTAAAAAAAAATGTAATAATTGAATCCTTTTTCGGCTGCTGAAATTACTTTTTATAACATTATACACCTGGTGTATTATTTGTTTTATTTATTTTTTATTATGTAATGTTTTATATAATGAACGTCCCATAAACATAGAATCGAGGAGTTAACCATTCTGGAAATGCGTTAAAGACCTTCATTAACTGGAAACCCATTACATTTTTTGAGACTTCCTGAAGTCTTCCTAATCCTATAAAAATCCCTTCTAATCCTTTAAAATTAATATAAATGCCTTGAAATCTCTAAAAACTGTGGAAATCCTTGAAATTTCGTAAAATGTTTCAAAATATTAGGAGATGCCTTTAAATCTCGGTAATTTTTAAAATCTGCGGGAATCTTTCTGAATCTCTTGAAATCCCTTAAAATCTTTTAAAACCCATTAAAATTACTCGAAACTCCTTAAAATACTTTAAAATCCCCTAAAATCATCAAAACCCCTTTAAATATCTTTAAATCCCTTAAAATTTCTTAAAATCCTATGAAATCTTATTAAATCCCTTGAAATGATCGAGATCCTATTAAAATCCACTGACATCCTTTAAAATTCGGTAAAATACTGCGGCATCTCTTGAAAGTCTTTTAAAATCCTTTAAAATTCCGTGATTTTTTTCTTGATTATCTCGAAATCTCTTTCAAGTATCTTGAAATCCCTTGAAATTCCTTAAAATACTTTGAAATCCGCATGAATCATTCTTAAATCTTGTAAAATCTCTGGAAAAATTGAGATTATGAAATTGCACTAGATGATTTCCTCAAACTCTTAAAATCTGTTAAAATTACTTGAAATCTGTAAAATCTCTCGTAATCCTTTGAAATCTTTTGAAACACCTTAAAACTTTTGTGATGTCCTGAAATGTTTTGAAATCCCTTAAAATCCTTTCAAATCACTGGAAAATTTTTCAAAACTTTTAAAATATCGTTTGAAATCTTTTAAAATCTCATTTACAATGAAAATAGTTGATACGCTGTTGATATATTGAATAAGAAGTATAAAATCTTACCTAAAAAAAAGGGGGGGGGGAGTCTCATAAATCTGACTAATTCTTACATATAATAGGTTGGGGTAGGGGTTTAACATGTGAAATATCCTTACGTTATTAATGGACGTTCCTCTATGAATCTTGATACCTAATTGTCTACGTAACTATATGTAAAGATTAAATTTCTCAAAGCTCTGTATAGGCTTTGAGGCACACATTCTCAATTTCTCATCACGATACTCGCGTTTCACTCTCGAACCTAGATTTTATAATTCTATATGAAAAGTGTATGAAAATTTTATTATATTTTCTATGAAAACCGTTTTTATTTAATTATAATATTAAACCTCGTTCCGGAACTGCGTACTTCGAAAATTTTGTAGACCTTTTAAAAAGCTGTAATTCCTTCATTGCACTTTTTCCGCATAGCGCATTGATTGTTTATAAATTGGAATTTACAATTTTTTTTCCATACAATTTTCTATAAATATAGCCAAAACAACAAGCCGCGACAAAAAATTGTTCAAGGCTCAAATTTGAAATTTTTCATTTTTGCATAGCATTTTCAATAGATAAAACCAAAACCAAAACAGCGTTAATAAACTCGTTCTTCCTTTTAAGATCCAAAAAAGTGTAAACGTAAAAATCCTTGAAAAAACTTAGGTGTAAAATTTCGGACTAATGTAATACTTTCTCTATCATTAGCTATGAGAATGTAAAAAAGTGAAATAGCCGTCCAGCATAGCGCACTTCATCAGGTTTTATCCTTGGTTGGAAGAAGAATATCTGGAAATCCACCTGCGCCAAATTTTGTAAAAAAAAATGCATTCATGAAGTCGAGAGAGTCCTTGTATCTGCCTTAACTCAAACCCAAAAATAATAACCCTGGCTCATGAAAACGCGAATAACTCCTAAATTAAAACCGATCTTAAGGGCCCTTTTCATGCGGACGCCTACATATATTGATCCAACGTTATCTCTGTCAAGGCTTCAATTCCGAGTACTTGAAATAATTTTTATTTTTTTTATTTCGATGTGTGGAAACATTTTGTGATGCAAAATTACAGGATTTTAATATTTAGGAATAAAATTTGTTAAGATGGAAAGCTTCTAGATAGAGTTTTTTTAATGTTTTAGTGGCGTTCAGTTTAAAAGAAACGAAAATTGTATTTGTCTTTCGTTTGGAGATTTTCTAATTTTTGTGTCTCTGACTTCTGCTTGACATAATTGTTAAAGCTACTGCTTCAAAGTTGTTAGGATTTCGAATGTTTATTTTTTCTCAAATATTGTCTGATATTAAAGCCCTTAGAATAAAACGTATTCAAATCAGAAAGCTTCCAATTAGTAATAAATTATACATTATTCCACGAAAAACGTCTGCGATGCAAAAAATCTGCCAAACGCAACTACGTGGATCGTACCCTACAGAAGATTTTAAAAGAAATTTCAAAAAGCCATATTAGACATTATAAAACTTGGCTGGATTATATTATACCATCAATCTCCCGTACCCAGTATTTTTTATTAATATCATTCTACTTAGAACACGCAACTACGACAAGTTTTATAATGCCTGTTATCCATTTTAAAATCGATTTAAAAATATATTTCATTATGAATATTTTCTCCCAAATTACTTCGCGAACTTCGATTTCACAAATCCATGTAGTTGTTTCGGCAGATTTTTTCCACCGCAGATGTTTTTTGTGGTATTTCATCTTTTTTGTAATTAAAAAAAAGATAGGTACACTTAATTAATTTAATTTAAATTACCTATTTACCAAATTAAAAATGTTTCATTAATTGTTTGGGTAATTTTCGTTGAAAATTAACTAAATTATTTTATTATTAAATTCAATTTAATGGTACTATATTATTCAAATAAAATTGGGATTGGATTTTTTATTAAAAATTCAAAATGGAAAGGGTCTACTATTATTGTTAATAATAATTATTAACTTTTGAAATTCAACCATCTTTCGTATCGCTGGGGGGAGGGGGAATTATACTCTCTCTATGCCAGAAATTAAACTACCTTGAACCACTTTATCCTCTCAATTTGGCTGAAAATTCAAAAACTGAAATTAGAAAATCTGACTTTTATCTCAGAATGCTTTTTGCTCTTTGTTTACTAAAATAACTCTTCTAAAATAATTCAATTTAA
>JAABKJ010014725.1:0-10057 GCA_011634705.1 Andricus grossulariae
TAAAACTTTTGTTTACAACATTTTTCGAAATTCTGCGTATTTACTGAGATAAACGCAAAAAACATGATTTTTATGGTGTTTTTTTTTATGGTTTTCACAATGAAATTCGCTTAGTCACCAATTTTCACTATCATATTCGTAATCAGCGCGTCAAAATACATAAGTATACGAAGTTTCAATAAAATCTTAAAATTCAGCTATTCGGAACTGCACACCGCACTCCCTGTGAGGTATATACTCGCCACCGTATTTAAGCATTTCAGCACTAATACTGTCTACACCAGCAGCCTTACCATTTTTGAAACTCTTAATTTTATCAATAACCTCAGTGATGCAGATATTTTCAATTGGGTTTTCTAATGTATTATTTTCTATCTCGCAGCTCTGGTGCCCTATATTTTTACCTCCTAATAATTCTTTAGAAGAGTCTTTTAAAGCATCTACTATCCCGTCTGTATCATATATCATTTCACCTTTGTTGTTTCTCATGCTCACAGACTCTGTACTTTTAATTTTCTTCATCTCTTTAAATATTAGTTTCATGGTTCCTTGGAAGTCGTCTTGTAATTTCTTCTCTTCTTCTGTTCTAATTGTATTTTTACTTTCCTTGACTAGTCGTTTGACTTTCTTCTTTTTGTGTCTGTAATAATTTTCAAGTCTACTTCTCTCCTCATCGCTAAGACCCCTGATGTTTAACGTCCTCTCGTAAGCTTCTTTTTTTTCTTCTCGTGCTGCCTTAATTTCATGATTCCACCATGCAGCACCTACTACCGCCGTACCACATACTTCAATCGCAATTTTAGCAATGTTATCCCGTAACATAGTCCACGCGCCCTGTATATCTTTAATGCTTCTAATCCCCTCCCAAGTTGCCTCATCTATGCGTTCGTTTATCTCATTCTGAAAATCTATTCGCACTTCCGGTTTCTGTACATTTTCAATCTTGATTCGCGTTTGTTTCGTTTTTTTGTTGTTTTCTTTCTTCTCCATCCGCGCCCTAAGTTTATTTTAGAGACTAAAAGGTAATGATCAGTATTGCATTCGGAACCCCTCATGACTCTTGTATCTTTAACTACACTGTAAAAAATAAAAAAAATTACGAATTAGAATGGTAAAATTACCAAGAAAAAATTGGTGCAATTTTACTACTCTGATTATGGGGTGAATACCATTTGCATGTTAGAAGTTCCAATCAATCTTGTAACTTTACCACTTTTAGACTGACACTAGAGCAAGGCGTTGTAGAAGTACAGTTTGGGCTTGTGAATCTGTGACTTTCAGAGTAGGTAATAAATGGACCTAATTTTCAGAGTGCTGAATTTTTTGACGCTGGTAAAAGTACAGAAACTGTTAAAAATTCATTTTTCCAACGTAATCTCACGTCTTAAAATTCGATAATTGATAACTTGGCGTACTTGCACAGCTCTTAATGTAGTATAAGTAGAAGTAATTGTAATGTTTCAAAGTTGCGGAGAATAATGAAAAAAAATGGTAAAATTATAATTATTTGTCAAAGAGTGTTTCAGCACGGTATAAATTATGCAAAAATTTATTTACAAAATTAGTAAAAAATATAGTCAAAAGATGTATTCAAAATAATAAATTAATTTATTTATATTCGTATATATAACCATTTTTTTATAATTACGTAGTATACCATCATTCACATTTCTCATGTAGATGCTAAAGTTAATATGTGAAATAAAAACGCGAATATTTTTGGTAAGAATGCCATCACCAACAAATTCATAATGTTCATAATGCATTGTAAGTTTACAGAATCTGTACGGAAACTCGGAATCTTACACAACCTAAAAGTTGAATTCCATACTAAAAGTGGATTTCCCATGTTATCAGTGAAAACGTTACTTTGGGAGTAGGTAATAATCGGACTTGCTCTGAAAGTAGTAAAATTACCAGAAATTTTTTTTACAGTGTAGTTCTCAGTCTTTCGTCCGCAATAACGAAGTCAATTATACTGCGGTTATTTCATTTACACCAGGTGTACGTGTGGATCATTTTATGTCGAAACCAAGTATTTGTAATGAATAGGCCCTTTTCTAAGCATAAGCTAACTAACTTTTCACTGTTATAATTTTTTATTGGATCCCCAAAATTACCTAGTACCTTATCTGTATCTCTATCTGTATCTTGACGTTAGATGCCGACCTATCCGTTCATATCTCCTAGCAAAATTATTCTTTCACCTTGATCGCAGGTACTAATTGTATCTTTTAAAGTGTCCCAGAAGGCGTCTTTGATTTCCCTCAGGTGACTATCAACTGGGGCATAGCACGCTACGATGAATGATCTTCTGATTCTTACCTTTATTCTAGCCCACAACAGTATGGGGGATACAAAGTCATTATCTTTGAGGTGTTGTCTTGCTTTTTTATTCATGTGACTCACTACTACCATGTGATCTACTACTCACTACCATGTGATTCACTACCTACTCCTGACCAGATTTCAAAACCGCCTTTCAGCACCCCATTTTCTATGATTCTACATTCGCGACACTTTTTCTTCGTCTAAGGTACACATAAAATCTTCGACCCATTTTAGAACGTTACCCATTTTGAAACTTTAACCTTCAGCGTTGAAAAAAAACCCTGTCACGCCGCAGATATGACTTTGTCAAAAAATAATGATTCTTAGAAATTTACTTTCTAATTAGAGTTTCTGATGTTTGAGATTAGGAATTATATAGGATAAATAGAGCTTCTGATTTTTGGGCTCCTTGAAAATTCAACATCGATTTCATATATGGGCGTTTGATTTTTCAGATGTAGGGGTGGTTTTTGCAAAAAAAATTCAAGCATTGGACAGCCCTAGAAAAGTCCGACACTACTTTCTTTTTTGTTTTTTCCAGGTTTGCGTTCTTACTAAGGGGGTGTTTCTTTCTTACATGGGGGTTGTTTTCGTAAAAAATGTTTGGTGCATTCGAGAGGCCGATGAAGCCCAAAATTCTGATGCACTTTGTTTTTTGCCGATTATCTGTTTTGCAAGGGTGTGGTTTTTCGCATATAGGGAGTGGTTTTTTGATGTTTTTTTCGTCCATTCGAGAGCCCGAAAAAGGCCCAAAATTCTGATACAAAGAAATTTTGGAATTTCGATTGTGGAGGTGCTAGCTTGATGGACCTAATATATTGTATATGAAATCGGCCACTATCTTTACCTACAGTGAAGCTACAAAAAGACGAATTTTTTAGGAAAAAGTTAAAGTTTCAACAAAAAAGTTCACTGTCAATCAAGAAAGATGACTTTTCTACCATAAAAAATGGATTTTTAATCTAAAAGGACGAATTTTCATCAAAAAAGTTAAATTTTTCACCATAAATTATAACTTTAACAACATGGTAAAATTTTCAAGGAAATAATTGAAATTTCCTACCCGCAAAGACGAATTTTCAGCAAAAGACATACATTTTCTACCAAATTAGTAAATTTTCAAGTCAAAAAGGGGAATTTCATACAGAACTGTCGAATTTTAAACCTGAAAATTTTGACGCTTAACCAAGCAGTTAGTTTACTACCAAAGAGTTGAATGTAATAGTTGATATTTCAACCAAGAAAGATTTAAAATAAAACAAAAAATAGTTGAGTTTGACCAAAAAATACAAATTTCAAGAAAAATAGTTGAAACTACAGCCAAAACAGATCCATTTTCAACCAAACAAAGCAGTTCAACTTTAACACAAGAAGTTGTGAATTTTGACAAAAAAAAAATGAATTCACAATAAAAAATGTAATAGTTGATATTGGAAGCAAGAAAAGATTTCCAATTTAAATACAAAATAGTTTAATTGAACCACAAAATACGAATATTGAACGAAATATTTGAATCTTCAACAAAGATTTTATAGTCAATAAAGAAAAGAAATCTCATCCAAAATGTAGAATTTTCAAGTAGAGGAAGCTGAATTTTCAACCGAGAAGATTAATTATGACCAAAAAAGCAGAATTTTTAACAGAATGCATACATTTATAACCAAATAGTTAAAATTGAAATCAATAAGTTTAATTTTCTGCCAAAAAAGACGAATTTTCAACAAACAACATACATTTTCAACCAAATATTTGAATTCCTATACTAAAAAATCAAACATTAAAAATCCACATTGAACTAGTTTGTTGAAACTTCCCTTTTTCAAAATCAAAATGAATTTTTTAACTTAGAATTTAACTATTTGGTTGAAGATTTACGTTGTTTGTTAAATTTTCGTCCTTTTTGATAGAAAATTAATATTTTATTTGGTTTAAAATTCAATTATTTGGTTATAAATGTATATGTTTTTGTTTAAATTCGTCCTTTTTTTTTGTCAAAAATAATCTTCTTGGTTGAAAATTTTTTTTTTCGGTAGAGCATTAACCTTTTTGTTGAAATTTTATATTTCCAGGTTGAAAATTCAACTGTTTTGTATCGAAAATTGGTCTTTTTGTCTTGGAAATTCCACAATATAGTAGAAAATTTAACTATGCGGTAGAACATTAAACTGTTTTGTAGAAAATTCGTTTTTTTATTAAAACTTAATTCTCTAAAATGAAAATTGAACTACTTTTTTTTTAAATTGATTTTTTTATTTGATTTATTTTTTATTTATATTTATTTATTTTCATTTTATTTTATTTATTTATCAGAAATTTAACTATTTGATTACAAAATTACGTATTTTATTAAGAATTCGTCTTGTATAGTAGAAAATCATTCTTCTTGGTTGAAAATTCGTTTTTCTTCACGTGTAAATTCGACATTTTGGAAAAAAAAATTTTCTTCTCAGACTAAACAATGTTTGTCGAAGTTTCGAATATTTCGTTGAAAATTCGTCTTTTTTAGTTCAATTTAACTGTTTTTTATTCAAAATGAAAATCTTTTTTTGATTAAAATATCAACACCTCCCTTCGCCAAATCATCTTACGTTTTTTTATGGCTCCTAAATATATGCACGAACAAAATTTAGTGGGCAAAAATCCCGTTAGAATTGTCATTTTTTTTGGTTGGAAATGCAAATGTTTGGTTGAAAGTGAATCTGTTTCGGTTATAGTTTCAACTAATTTTCTAAAAATTGGTATATTTTGGTCTAATTCAACTGTTTTTTTTTTTATTTAAATTTAAATCTCTCTAGGTTGAAAGATCAAATATTACATTTTGCATTGAGAATTTATCTTTTTTTGTTGAATAAAATTGAAGTATTTTCTTCTAAGTTGCAGATTCATAATTTTAGTTGAGAATTCAACTATTTGATGGTCAATTAATTTTTTTGTTGAAAATTCAAATTTTCGGGTTTAAAATTTCACTGTTTTGTAGAAAATTGCACCTTTTGGCTTGAAAATTGAATAATTTCGTAGAAAATTCACGTATTTTATATAAAACTTGACATTCTGGTAGAAATTATTCTATTTCGTGGGAAATTCATCTTTTTGTGTAGGAAATTTAATATTTTTATTGAAAATGCAAATATGTTGTTAAAGTCATAATTTTTGGTAAAAAATGTAACGGTTTTAATAAAAATTCGTACTTTCAGATTGAAAATTCATATGCAAATGACATTATACACATGTAAATGAAATTTAATATGAATATTGTGTATAGTGAATGTGATATATATAATATTATTTTATCATAAAATGCATATTACGTCTAAAACGAATTTATTGATATTGATATTCACACTGAAAAAGAGTGTTTGAAAACAAGTATAAGCATTTACTTGAATCCTATGTCTTAGCATTGCAAAAATATTCATTTACAGTGGTAATTTTCATTTGGACCCGATACATCTTTTTTTGATCCAAAGTAATGCATTTTTTGTCTGTATTTTTGTGTTGAAATCATTGTACATTGAAGGGAATGATTTCCTTCATTGGCAAAATATAGATTCGTTGAAATTTCATTAGTCAGATATGTTGAAAACATATATGGAAAATTTTTAATAAATCTTTTTATTTTACAGGATTTTACAAACTTTCAGGAAACTTCGATTTGGCTTAAAATATATTCAGAACCTGTGGAAGTTTGAAAGAAATTTAAAAATATTGTATAAATCATCAGAAATCTTTTCGTGTTTCGAAATATTGTTAAACTCTTTAAAACCTCTTTAATTCCGCAATATATTTCAAACAATCTCGAATTATTCATAAAATTAATTTACAATCTTTGAGATTCTTCTTTGACAATTTTTTAAATCTATTGAATTGCTTTAGAATCTTTTAAAATATTCTGTTAAAATTAATTTTTTTTAAAATAAGAACTCAATTTAAATTTTTCGATGAATCACAAGAAAATATTTGTATTATTATCTTGATACCTTCGAAAATCCTTAAAAGCTTCTGCAGTTTTTGTTCGGAAATCTTAAAAAATCTACATTTTGTTTTCCATTTTGTACGTCACTTCAAATTTTTAATTATTTTTGAAATTTTGGCAAAATTCCTTTATATTTTCTAAAATGAATCAAATTTTTCCTACAATTTTTTTAAAATATTCAAAAATTTAAAAACTTGTGCATATCTTTCAAATTAATTCGAATTGCCTACAAATCTTTCAGATTTTTCTTCGATATTTTTAGAAATTTTTTTAAAATGTTTAAAAATGTTTTTGAATTGTCTTCGAAAAATAAATGTTCAAAGTAAAAAATCATTTTGAATTATCCCAGGGATCTTAAGACAAATTTGTATAATGGTGATATGTTTGAAAATTCTAAAAAAGCTGCTAGATAGCAGTCTACGATATAATTACGTATGAATACTCATCAAGTGTTTATATCATCATTCTTGGCAATTTAAAATAATAATCATTATAAAATTATTATAACTAAGAAGTCGAAGAAAAATTAAAGTATGTAGAAAAAATAATTTTCTTATTTTTAACTTGATTCAAGTAAGATCGAATATATGAGCAGGTGTGTAAATATAATCCTTGTTTCTCCATTCTGCAGCAATAATATATGAGCCCGAAAGAGAGTTACTTATTATGTTCTGCCTATAGCATGCAATCGAAAATAATAAATTTAATACTTTTCAAGGTTCTATGCGTAAGAATTATATCAATTACGTAAATTTTTGAGATATGGGATGAACAAGATTCCTCCTTCCACTCAAGTTATTAGAAGAATAAATAGAATATGTATCAGATTAATGTCCTAAGAGTTAGTATATATAGCGGCCATTTACCCAGTCAATTGTCAGACGATTTTTTTTTGAAAAGTCAATTTACTGTTCTCTATTAGAGCGACTATTTTTCAAAAATGAAGATTCTGAATTGTATCTTATTCCTTACATTGCTGGAGTTCCTGTACGTTAAACGTAAGTGCAATATAATATTTGTAACAAATATAATAAATGTCGTATCAAACATATTCACTTGAAAGCATTTAATTTGAATTATTCATTAAGGTGGTGCAAAAATTTATTAAATTTTTTTCCAATTTTAATGCACATCGCCGCGAAATTTGTTCGAATCCGCAAAAAAAACTTAATGAGTTGTTTTTTAAATGATAATTAGAGGTTCCGGAAGCTCCATGGAGTTTAACACGTATTTCCCATAAGAAAGAATTACGTTCCCGTAAATTTTATTCAGAATCGTCAATGTCAGGTGAATTGAGTTGAAACTTAACACTTCCTTCAAAATTGTTTCTGACATATAAAGTATTACTTTCTATTGATACTTAGATGTTTAAATAAATGGGTTTTAGCATTTTTCTCTTAAAATTGATTTAGAAAATCGTGGTTTTTCCGAATTTTTCAATTTATTTTCAGATTTTTGCATTTATAATGTTATTTTTTTACGAATTAAACAAAAACTATACATCCTATCAAAATATGACCAATAACAAATTTGTAGAGCTTTTTTGAGTGCACAATTTTTGTTGAATTATCATTTGTCGTATTTTGCATAGTTTGACCGTAAAATTAAAATTTTGATTTTTCATTATTTTTTGTGCAATAAAAATGTGAATTTTCGATTTTTCAAGAAAATTCAAAAAGTCGTTATGATAATCTTGTAGGGCGTGCAAAAAGAAACATGTTTGAATTTTTAAGTACTATGAACAGTCGCAACAGAAAATTCTCAAATTAAAAAAAATGGTCTCAAAAATGTTCAAATCCGCTCACTTTTTGAATTTTTATCCAAAATGGCTGGCTAACTAACTCGACCTTCAATTTAGGAGGCTTAAAGAGTATACCAAAGGCCAATCAAATCGATCAATTCTTTCGAAAGTTATCGTGCTCACAGACAGACAGACATACAGACAGACAGACTGACAGACAGGCACATTCGTGAAAACCTGTTGTTTGGGTTCAGGGAGTCTCAAAACGTGGACATTTGACAAAAACCGGGAGCTTGAAGTCGTTTTGAGCAAATTTGTAAAGATATAATTTAGACAAAAAATGTTGTTAAAGAAAATGTTATTGCAGCTTGTGTCCTTTTTCCAAAAATGTTAATTTTAATTTTTAATATATATTTATAACAAGAGTTTATAAAAAAATTGTAGATTTTTTTGCTTGAACAACTTTTGTCTTTTCAGTTCTTTCGTCTCTTGCGTCGTTTGTCCAAAAGTTGGATTTTTTATTTTGTATTTATGATTAAAAGATAATCTACTTTTTCTATCAAAAAATTAGTAATAAAAAATTTGTAGATCCTTTTTGGGTGAACAACTTTTGTATAATAATTCATTTTCGTACCCTGTGTCGTTTAAAAAAAAATGTAATTTTTTTATATTTAATGTAATTTCTTTCAGGATTAAAACAAAAACTACGCGTCGTATGAAAAAAATTACTGAAGACAAATTTGTAGATCTTTCTTGGATGAGAAACTTTTGTCAAAAAGTTAAAATTAAAACTTTTTTTAATGTTGTTTTTTACGAATAAAACCAAATACCTGCATCCTATCGAAAAATAATTATTAACAAATTTTGTAGGTGATTATCAAAAAATTTGTTGGTCTTTTTTGAATGCACAATTTTTTATCATTCATATTTTTTCGTATCTTGTATAGTTTGAACGGAACATGAAATTTTTTATCTTTCATTATTTTTTTGTGCGATCAAAATTTGAACTTTCTGTTTTTCAAAAAAACTCAAAAAGTTGTTATGACAATCTTGTAGGGTGTTCAAAAAGCATAATTTTTTTCAAATTGACTTTTTTTCATATCGTGCCGTGTTTGACTTTAAATTTTCATTTTCGTTTTTTTCTTAAATTTTGTAAATGATATAACTCTAGTAATTTGTTTTTGATCAAAAAAGTCATTAGCAGAAATTGTTCGACTTTTTGAGTACTTCGAATAACCGAAAAGAGAATTTTTGAATCTGGAAAAAAATGGTCTCAAAAATTTTGAAAATGGTGTGACTTTTTGAATTTTTACCCATAATTGCTGGCTAACGAACTTGGCCTTTAGTTTAAGACAATAAAAAATTATGCCAAAGGTCAATCCAACAAATGTATTTGCATTGTCTTTTTTTATAATTAAAGAAAGTGCGCATCCTATAAGAAAAATTTTTTTTGTTATTAAACATTTCATTGCAACTTGTGTCGTTTTCCCATATATTTAATTTGTTTATTTTTTATGTTATTTCTCACGATTTGAACCAAAAATACGAATCCTAGCGTAAAGTGGTCCTAAGCAAATTGTTATAACAAAAGTTTAGAAAAAATTTGTAGATCATTTTTGGTTAAAAAACTTCTGTCTACTAATTTTTTTTTCGTCTCTTGTGTCACGTCCCGTGACATATATATGTTAGTACATATATTTATATATTTTCATGATTATATTAACAATAAATACTTCATAAATATAGAGCGAATATCGCGCACTGCAAAGTGTAGAGTCTAATCATATATATAGAAAGTCAGTACGTTGTA
Source organism: Andricus grossulariae (assembly GCA_011634705.1). Taxonomy (NCBI): domain Eukaryota; kingdom Metazoa; phylum Arthropoda; class Insecta; order Hymenoptera; family Cynipidae; genus Andricus; species Andricus grossulariae. The sequence goes on from JAABKJ010014725.1 coordinate 9,856, forward strand.
CGTTGTACACTTGTAGAGTGTAGAATATAACTATATATATTTAGCACGAGGGTAAAGGTATAGGCTATAGTAAGAACGTTTTAGCCTGTAGCGAGTACTGTGTAGCCAGAGACTATAGAGCATAAAAGCGCGTGGAAGCTGGAGGACATAGCTATAGATATACTGAAAACGTTGTAAGCCGTATAGTATATCTATATATACT
>JAABKJ010014726.1:0-10057 GCA_011634705.1 Andricus grossulariae
TCTCGAAAATCATTATTTTTCAACTTATTGTAATTTTTCAATGAATCTTCGATCAAGATAATTAATTTTCTACCAAAAGACGAATTTTTAATAAAATCTATAAATTTTAAATCAAATAGTTGGATTTCAAACTACAAAACGGAAATTTACAACCAAAAATGGGACATTTTATATAAAAAAATTAATTTCCAAGAAGAATAAGAACCGAATTATCAACCAATTGAATTCAACGAAAAAATACAAATTTCTGACAAAATAGTTGAATCTTCAACCAAATAGATGAATTTTAAACAAAATTGTTAAATTTATAAGCTGAAAAGACAAATGTTGTAAAAAAACTGACTTTTGAAACAGAAAAGAAGAATGTTGAACAATAACTCTAATTTTTAAACAAAACGAAAAATTTCTAATGAAGAAGTTTAATTTTTAACTAGAAAAGATACATTTTCAAACAAAAATAGAATTTCTTATTTTAAAATAAAAATCCAATTTCCAATCAAATAAAAAAAGAATTTGCAACCATTTGAAGTCTACTAAAAAAAGACGAATTTTCAACTAAATAGTTGAATCCTAAAAAAAAACGATGAATTTTCAGACAAAAAATATTAATTTTCTGCCTAGAAAGACATATATTTTCTTAAAATAGATGAATTTTTTACCAAAAACTTGAATTTTTAATTCACGAAAGAAAAGCTTTTAACCAAAAATTAAATAGCTACGTTTTTAAATAAACAACGAATTTGACAGTAAGGAAACAAATTTTGAACAAAATAGTTGAATGTTAACATAAATAGTTTAATTTTCTACCATATAAGTTGAATTTTGCAACAAAAATAGAAATTTCGAACTAAAAACTTAATTTAGCAATTAAAATGGTTTACTTTCTAACGAACTGTTGAATTTGTTAGCAAAAAAAAAAAATTTTCTGAATAACAGTTGAATTTTCAACCTGAAAATGTCTTCATTTTCATCAAAAATGTTAATGTATTACCAAACAGTGGAACTTTCGACTAAAATAATAAATCTTCAACCAAAAGTTGTTAGTTTATAATTTAAAATATCAATATTTAACCAGAAATGGAATAATCACATTTTCAGTAAGGAAAATTAATTCACAACTAAAAAAAGCTCATTTTCAGCAAAACATTTAAATTTTTAACCAAAAACTGGAATTTTTAACCAAAAAGTTGGGTTTTCAACCACGAAGATTAATAATCTACGAAAAAGATGAAATATCAATAAAATACATGACATTTTAACATTAAGGGTCAAGTTTTAATTTAAAATTTCAATTTTCAGACTAATATGGAATAATTATATTTTCAGTGAAGAAAGTTAGTTTTCCAGTCAAAAAGCTAATTTTTAGAAAACTGGTCGAATTGTTAAACAAAAATATGAATTTTCAACTAAAAAGATTAGTTTTATTCCAGAAAAGATAATTAATCAACAAAATACATGAATTCTGACCTAAAAAAGATGACTTTTCAGCAAAAGATTTGAGTTTTCCAGCTAAAAAGTTAAATTTTTCAGAAAACATTATACTTCTAAACGCGAAAAGATGAATTTTCAATAAAAAATTTGGAAAAATTGAATTTGCAGCTAAGAAAGGTTTTTAAGTCAATAAAGAAAAAACATGTCAACCAAATAGTGGAATTTCTAAACCCGAAAAACATTACTATTCACCAAAAAAGGTTATTTTCAATAAAATAGTTAAATTTTCATAAAAAGAGATGAATTTTCAATCAAATAGGTAAATTTGCAAGAACAAACATTAATTTCCAAACACAGTGGCATTCATAACCAAAAGACATAATTTATCAAAACAAAAAAAAAATTGCAGCTAAGAAAGGTTTTTAAGGCAAAAAAGAAAAAACATGTCAACCAAATAGTGAAATTTTCAAACCCGAAAAAATTATTTTTTAATAAAAAATGTTATTTTCAATCAAATCGTCAAATTTTAATAAAAAGAGTGCATTTTCAACTAAAGGAATAACTTTTTACCAAAAAAGTTTAATTTTGCACCAAATAATTGAATAGTCAACTTACAATGATAAATGCTCAAACCAAAAAGACGAATTTGCAACAAAAGAGTTGAATTTTCAGCCAAGGAAGATTTTTAGTCATGAATAAAAATAATGCAACCAAATTGTTGAAGATTCAAGCGGAAAGACGAAATTTCTACGAAACAATTAAATTTTCAACCAAAAATTAGTTTAGAATTTAAAATATCAATATTCAACCACAAATGGAATAATTAAATTTTTAGTAAGGAAAATTAATTCTCACCAATTCTCAAAAACTTGAATTTCACAACCAAAAAGTTGATTTTTCAACCAACAAATTATTGTTCTACAAAAAAGATTAATTATCAACAAAATACATGAATTTTTAACAATAAAAGATCAAGTTTATATGTAAAATGTCAACTTTCAAACAAAAATGGAATAATTCAATTTTCAGCAAAGAAAATTAATTTTCAAATTCAAAAAGCTAATTTTTAGCAAACTGGTCAAATTGTCAAACAAAAATGTGAATTTTCAACTAAACTGTTTAGTTTTTTGCAAAAAAAGATAGTTTATCAACGAAATACATTAATTTTTAGAATCCTTAAATTTTCAGTTAAAGCTCAATGGAAAAAGCACCTGACCGGAGACCAGAAGTTCTGTGGTTCGAATCCCACCGGAGAGAAAGAAGAAGATCTTTTTTTTTTCAGAAAAAAAAATTAAATAAAAATGATTTTTAATTCATAACTGCATCCAGTATGAAAAATACTTTAAAAATGTTCTGTTATTCTCTAATGATAATACAGATTCCTTTAAAAAATATGACTTTGCAACCCCTAGGGTCATTTACACTATTTCACGAGAAGCGTGCGAGCTTCATATCAAGATGCCGACAATATCACACATTTTGTTATTGCTGAAATGTATAGTCCAGTTTAAGTGGCGGCTTGCCAACTGTGCGGCCTTAGTGGGATTCGTGGTTTGAACACGACGCCAAATACGTGACCCAACAAAAACACTTGATTTATTATAACCAGTACGGTGGTGCGGATTCTATGCTTTTGCCTCTAGTCCCATAATCACCTTTATTTCCAGCTTTTTTATGATCTAAAAACGCGTGAAATAGTCTGTCTGCTCGTCGCGGAAATTGTTTCAGTCATACCTTTGCTCGACGTCAAAAAAAGTCGTAAAATATTTCTTGGGGTTAACGGCACACTTAAGGATGGCCAATGTGCACATGCACCCAGAGAAAAGTTCCACCTTGTATTGCTGCCTCGCACATGTCATTGACATGTGCGAGGCTGGAATACGTACATGGCAGTGACATGTGCGAGGAATGAGAAAACTGCTCTTGAGGAATAAGATTTTTTTTGTTTTGAAAAAAATATATATTAAGGGTCTTCTTTATCAATAATAATTATCTTCAAATTCTTTTAGTCAATTTGTCCATATCAAGAAGGAAACAACTCCTAAAAATGCAGTCCACCAGGGGCGAGTCACACCGTACTATATCCGGTATAGTTAAATTTTCAATTAGAAAATTAATTTTCAACCAAAGGCAATGATTCTTAAAAAAAATAGTTAAATTTTCAATGAATAATGCGAACTTTCAACAAAACAGTTGAATCCTAATCCAAAAAGATGAATTTCCAAAAAAAAATTGAATCTTTAATGAATCAAAGGGATGAGTTTTTAACTACATCGATGCATTTCCAACTGAAGTTGAGAAATCAAACCAAAAAATACGAGTTTTCCTCAAAATACATGATTTTTCAACAAAGTAGTTCAATTTTCAACAAAATGAGATAAATTTTGAATCAAAGAGTTGAATTTAGATATAAAAAAGTCAATTTTTTAACAAACAGAATACTTGAAGGTTCAATTGAAAAATTAATTTTTATCAAAAAAAAAACTAATTTTTAACAAACCAATTAACTTTCAACCAGAGAAGAACTTTTCACTTAAATTAAAAATATTCAAATGAAATAATTTAATTAGCTTTGCTCGACGGCAAAAAGGTCGTCAAATATTTCTTGAGGTTGACAGGACACTCAAGGACGGCCAATGTGCACATGCACCCAGAGAAAAGTTCCACCTTATATTGCTGCCTCGCACATGTCATTGACATGTGCGAGACTGGAATACGTACATGGCAGTGACAAGTGCGAGGAAACAGAAAACTGCTCTTGAGGAATACGACTTTTTTTTGTTATGAAAGAAAAATATATTGAGGGTTTTGATTATCAATAATCATTATCTTCAAATTATTTTAGTCACTTTGTCCATATCAAGGATAAACATCGCCTAAAAATGAAGTCCAGCGGGGGTGGGTTACACTGGACTATATCCGGTATAGTTAAATTTTCAATTGAAAAATTAATTTTCAACCAAAGGCAATGATTCTTTAACAAAATAGTTAAATTTTCAACAAATAATGCGAACTTTCAACAAAACAGTTGAATCCTCATCCAAAAAGATGAATTTCCAAAAAAAAAATTGAATCTGTAAGTAACCAAAGAGATGAGTTTTTGAATACATCGATGCATTTCCAACTAAAGTTGAGAAATCAAACCAAAAAAGACGAAGTTTCATCAAAATACATGATTTTTCAACGAAATAGTTCAATTTTCAACAAAATGAGATAAATTTTGATTCAAAGAGTTGAATTTAGATATAAAAAATTCAATTTTTTACCAAACAGAATACTTGAAGGTTCGATTGAAAAATTAATTTTTAGCAAAAAAAAAACTAATTTTTAACAAACCAATTAACTTTCAACCAGAGATGAACTTTTCACTTAAATTAAAAATATTCAAATGAAATAATTTAATTAGCTTTGCTCGACGGCAAAAAAGTCGTTAAATATTTCTTGAGGTTAACAGGACACTCAAGGACGGCCAATGTGCACATGTGCCCAGAGAAAAATCCCACCTTATATTGTTTTCTCGCACGTGTCAGTGGCATGTGCGAGGCAGAAATACGCACATGCCACTTACATGTGCGAGGAAACAGAACACTGCTCTTGAGGAATACGATTTTTGTTTTGTTTCAAAAGAAAAATATATTAGGGGTTTGATTCATTAATAATAATAATCTTCAAATTCTTGTAGTCACTTTTTCTACATCAAGGAGGAAACAGCTCCTAAAAATTCAGTCCAGCGGGGGTGGATTACTCCGGACTATATCCGATTATTCTGGGTTGCCTATAAATACAGGATTATTGAAAATTACCTAAGATTACTCTAGATTGCATAGGATTACTCGGGATTACATAAAATCATTGTAGATTATCCAGCCTGAATTAGAATCCTGCGGATTTTCAACCAAAAAGGATTAATTTTTAACGAAATAGTTCAATTTTGAAAAAAGAAGATACATTTGAATCAAACAGTTGAATTTACAAATAAAAAAGATCAATTGTTTACCAAACAGAATAGTTGAATTTTCAGCTAAACAATTAATTTTCAACCAAAAAAACAAACGAACTTTCAATAAACTAGTTCAATTTCAACCAGAGATGAATTTTCCACTCAAATTATTAATTTTTTTCTAAAATAATTCAACTATCAAATTAATTTTCAACAAAGAAAAAAAATTTTATATGTAAATCCAGTCTTATTTTGAATCAAAGAGTAGAATTTTCAATCGGTAAGTTAAATTTTCAATTAAAAGATTAATTTTCTACCAAAAATAATGATTTTTGAACAAAATCGTTACATTTTGAACAAAATAGACGAGTTTTCAACAAAAGAGTTGAATTTACAAAAAAAAAGATCAATTTTCCACCAAAAATAAAATAGTTAAATTTGAAATTAAAAAATTAATTTGAAAAAAAAAAGACTTTTCAACAAGCCTGTTACATTTTTAATCGAAAAGATGAATTTTCAATTGAAATGGTTGAATTTTCAAATAAAAAATTAATTTGTAACCAATAACTATAATGTTTTAATAAAATAGTTAAATTTTCAACAATGAAGATAAATTTTGATTTAAAAAAAAAGACTTTTGAACCAAAAGTATACCGAATAGTTCGATTTCCAACTAAGAAAGATAAATTATGAACCAAACAGTTGAATTTACAAATAAAAAAGATCGATTTGTCACTTGAAATAGAATAGTTGAATTTTCAGTTGAAAAATTTATTTTCAATCAAAAAAAAAAAAACGAATTTTGAACAAACTAGTTAAATTTCAACCTCAGATGAATTTTCCACTGAAATTAAAAATTTTCAACTGAAATAATTCAGTTATCGAATTGATTAAAAAAAAAAAAAAAAAATTTTCGGAAACCAGTTTTATTTTGAATGAAAGAGTTAAATTTTCAACCGTTATAGTTACATTTTCAATTAAAAAATTTATTTTCAACCGAAAACTATAATTTTTTAACAAAATAGTTAAATTTTCAACAAAAATGACGAATTTTCCACAAAACAGTTAAATCCTCATCCAAAAAGATAAATTTCCAACAAAATAGTTGAATTATCAACCATAAAGGTAAATTAAAAAAAAAAAATTAATCTCAAACCGAAATGAGGCTAAATAGTTAATTTTTCAATCAAAAAAATATAAATTTTCAACCAAACAGTTGGATTTGCATATAAAAAAGATCAATGTTTCAAAAAAATACATTAGGTAAATTTTCAGTTTAAAAATGAATTTTAAACCAAAAACAATGATTGTTGAACGAAATAGTTGAATTTTGAACAAAAAAGACGAATTCTCAACAAAAGGGTTGGATTTACAAAAATAAAAAAGATCGATTTTCCACCAAAAATAGAATACTTAAATTTCAAATTAAAAAGTTAATTTTTGACAAAAAGAACGACTTTTGGACAAACCTGTTACATTTTTATTTAAAGAGATGAATTATCAACGAGAGCGATTAATTTTTAACTGAAATCGTTGAATTTTCAATTGAAAAATTAATTTTTAACCAATATCATCAATGTTTTAGTAAAATAGTTAAATTTTCAACAATAAAGACAAATTTTGATTAAAAAAAAAGACTTTTAAACCAAAAGGATACCGAATAATTCAGTTTTCAACTAAAAAAGATAAATTATTAACCAAACAGTTGAATTTACAAATAAAAAAGATCAATTTGTCACTCCAAATATAATAGTTGAATTTTCAGTTGAAAAATTTATTTTGCACAAAAAAAAGCGAATTTTCAACAAGCCAGTTAACTTTCAACCAGAGATGAATTTTCCACTGAAATTATAAATTTTAAACTACAATAATTCAATTATCAAATTAATTTTAAAAAAAAGTGTTGTGAAACCAGTCTTATTTTGAATCGAAGTCTAGAATTTTTAAGCGGTAAGTTAAATTTCCAATTAAAAAATTGATTTTGAACCAAAAACAATGATTTCTGAACAAAATAGTTCAATTATCAACAAAAAAGAATCTTCAACAAAAGAGTTGGATTTACAAATGAAAAAGGTCAATTTTTCACCAAAAATAGAATAGTTAAATTTTAAATTAAAAAATTAATTTTCGACGAAAAAAAAAACGACTTTTCAACAAATCTGTTACACTACATTACATATGAAAATTAATTCTTAATCAATAACATTGATGTTTTATTAAAATAGATAAATTTTCAACAATAAAGACAAATTTTGATTAGAAAAAAAGACTTTCAAACCAAAAGGATACCGAATAGTTTAAATTCCAACTGAAAAAGATCAAATATTAACCAAGCAGTTGAATTTACAAATAAAAAAGATCAATTGGTCACTTAAAATAGACTAGTTGAATTTTCAGTTAAAAAATTTATTTAAAAAAAAAAAAAATTTTTAACCAGTTTAATTTTAAATCAAAGAGATTAATTTTCAACAAAACAGTTGAATTGACATCCAAAAACTAAAAAATATACATTTTCAGTCAAGCAGTTGGATTGAGAAAAAAGATAAATTTCCCACAAAAAAATATAATAGTTAAATTTTTAATTGAAAAATTATTTTTTAACAAAAAAAAAACAATTTTGAACAAACGTTTTACATTTTTAGTCAAAAAGATGAATTTTCAACAAAAGCTATGAATTTTTAACTGAAGTGGTTGAATTTTCAATCAGAAAATTATTTTTCAACCAATAAAATAATGTTTTAATAAAATAGTTAAATTTTCAAGAAAAAATACAAATGTTGAACAAAAAAAGTTATTTTTAAAACAAAAGGATACCGACTAGTTTCATTTTCAACTGGAAAAGATAAATTATTAACCAAAGAGTTGAATTTACAAATAAAAAAGATCAATTTGTTACTTAAAATAGAATAGTTAAATTTTCAGTTAAGAAATTAATTTCCAAAATAAAAATAATCGAATTTTTAACAAACCATTTACATCTTTAATAAAATTAATTAATTTTCAACTACAACGATGAATTTTCAACTGGAGTAGTGAAATCAAACCGAAAAAGACGAATTTTCATCAAAATACATGATTTTTCGGCAAAATGGTTTAATTTTCAGTTAAAGAAAAAAATTCAACCAAACAGCACAATTTACGAATGAAAAAGATCAATATTATAGAAGATCAATATTTCACCAAAAATAGAATAGTTAAATTTTCAATTGAAAAATCAATTTCTAATCAAGAACAATATCTTTATAATTGAATAGTTGAATTTTGTACAAAAAAAGATGAATTTTCAATAAAACAATTAAATCCACAGCAAAAAGATCAATTTTTAACAAAATAGTTGAATTCTAAAAAATTAAGAAGTTAAAAAAAAAAGTACTTTCAAACGAATAGGAGACCGAATAGTTCAATTTTTAACTGTAAAAGATAAATTTTGAACCAAATAATTTAATTCAAAAATAAAAAAGAGCAATTTACCACCAAAAATAGAATAGTTCAATTTTCAAATAATTTTCAAACAAAAAAAAAATTTTTAAAAACGAATTTTCAACGAACCAGTTACATTTTTATTCAAAGAGATGAATTTTTGACAAAAATAATGAATTTTCAAGTTAAATTTTTTATTACAAATTGAATTCAAACAAAAAATAATGATTTTTAAACAAAATAGTTAAATTTTCAACCAAAAAAGACGAATTTTCAACAAAAAAGTTAAATCATCAATCAGATGAAAGAAGAATTAATCAAAATTGTTTAATTTTCAACAAAATTGATTAATTTGCAACCAATTGGTTGAATTTGCAACAAAAACATGAATTTTCAACTCAAGACATTAATTTTCGAAACGAAAAAAGACGAATTTTCAACAAAATACATAATTTTTTAGAGAAAGAGTTCAATTTTCAACGAAAAAGGATAAATTTTCAACCAGAAAGTCAAATTTACAAATAAAAAGGAGCAATTTTCCATCAAAAATAGAATAGTTAAATTTTCAAATATTGAAAAAAGAACAACGAATTTTCAACAAACCAGTTACATTTTTATTCGTGGTGATGAATTTTTTTGACAAAAATAATGAATTTTCAACCGGAATAGATAAATTTTTTATTACAAATTAAATTCCGACCAAAAACAATGATTTTTAAGCAAAATAGTTAAATTTTCAACCAAACAAGACGAATTTTCAACAAAAATGTTAAATCCTCAACCGGATGAAAACAAAAAAATTAATGAAAATTGTTTAATTTTCAACAAAGTGGATTAATTTCCAACCAATTAGTTGAATTTGCAACGAAAACATGAATTTTGTACTCAAGATATCAATTTTCGAAACGAAAAAAGACGAATTTTCAACAATAAAGTTAAATCATCAACCAGATGAAAAAAAATTAATCTAAATTGTTAAATTTTCTACAAAGTGGATTAATTTGCAACCAATTGGTTGAATTCGTAACAAAAACATGAATTTTCAACTCAAGATATTAATTTTAGAAACGAAAAAAGACGAATTTTCAACCAAATTTGAGAGAGAAGAGAAAATTTGAGAAGAAAAAAACATTTTTTCAACTGGAATAGTTGAATTATCAAATTTATTTCTATCTACAAAAAAAAATTGTTTCAAACAAAAAATTTAATCCTGATCCAAAAAGACAAATATTTAACAAAATAGTTGATTTATAAATCGAAAAGACG
>JAABKJ010014727.1:0-10056 GCA_011634705.1 Andricus grossulariae
TCAGGCTCACTCCATCGCGAACCGGATGCAAAAGGCTGTTCTTCTGGGATCACTTCATCTGGTCCGACAACACTGTTTCTCATAACATTCTACAAAGATTGGTAGCTCTAAAGAAGTATCCAGTGGTGAAATTTTCATCTCCAACTGTCCCGTCTGCCGCGTGATGTCATCCGCGGCTAGAGACCTGACTCCAAGGAACAGTGTTGAACTATCTTTTCTCGCGTAAACTTCTCGCTCTTGCTAACCTTCTAGGACAGAAGGAATTGCATCATTAAATGGTCCCAATGTGAGTTGCGTGCACAACTATCTTGAACTGAAAGCAGTCTGATTCACTTTTCAAAATCGCTCTTACTGAATTGCTGGCAATCAGGGAGAAATTTACTTTTTATCAGTGATATATCACTGATTGTCAGTGAAATTTTCACTGAAGTGATACCAGTGACCCACCTCTGGCTATTTCATCAGTAAATCTCTCTGGTTCAGTTTAAGTAATTACTGATAATGTCCTTCAAAATCACAATAATAGCAGAAAAAGATCGATGCAAGTTAAGTTTCCTGCAGGTATAACGGGGAATATCGATCAAAGACCATACCATTTTTTCTATTTCCCTTAATGTTAATTGACGAGTTGAAAATTTTTCGTTCTTTACATTTTGTGTTGTTGAATAAAGTGTTTAAGAACAAGAATATATCATTCATTACCGTCGCTTATATCTGTGGGTCCTGTGTAAACGATCGAAACTTACAAATCGTTATTGCGGATAATTTGAAAAAGTGGACTCTGATCGTTTTTTCCCGTGATCCTTGGAATACAAAACTGAATTTTAATGTATTTACAACCATAAAAAAAGCCTTAAATTTTTTTATAACAAAATTTGAAAAAAAAGCTGCAAAGAGTAGGAAATTATGGTGACCAACATAGTAACATTTCTGGAAAATTCACAATTCTCAATATTATAGATGTCAATTGTTTTCAGGGCAGGGTTTTTATCCCATATAATTTTTTTTTTAGTTTTGTGGTTTTTCGGAAAAAATATAAAATTTGAAGCTTCTGCATTTGAACAAATATTCCCGCTACATTCCAAATATCATGAATATTTGTAAACTTTAATCAAATAATTTGATTCAAACATCTAATTAATTACAGATGAATTAAACATTGTTAATTAATTAACATTCTCATTGTGACACTCGCGATTTGCTCTCAACAATAAGGTTATATAGTTAAGATTATGTATTAGAAATGAAATGATATAGATGAAGTGAAATGGAATATAAAAAGTAGATATGTTTTTGGATATAATATTAATAACAAAAATTTGTAGTAGGTTCGAAAAAGATATTGAAAATCACTTTACTGTGTGCAGTTTTTCAGTGTCAATAGCGGAAGCTGAAAAAGGGGCAACATGTACTGAAATTTTAGTATAAATAGACAGATTTTTTCAGTATGTGAAGTCACTTCCTTATAATGATGTTAAACTTTGAAAATTTGTGTCCGATCATATAATGTCATGAGAATAATCGATAAAAATATTGATGAAGTCTACTAAAAATCATAATTGAAACTTATGAATGTTTACGACAAAATTTCATGATTTTGAAAATGATCTTCTTTTTTGAATTTTGTTCTGATCAAAAATGTCATTGTGATGATTTCTGAATATATTTAATATATGAGGGATATGTCGACTAAAATTTCCTAATCTGTTAGCAAAATAGTTTTCACTTTTTTTTCAAATTTTGAAAATATATAAAATCATGTACATTTTTTAATTTGTAAGGAATCAAAAAATTCCACAAGGACAATTTGTAATTCTTCTTGTCATCTACCATAAACTCTGACTCAAATTTCTGAAACGTAAGGACAATTTTGAAAATTTTGAAAATGCCGATATTTTTTTATTTCGGTTGATTTATTCTGATTCATGAATTTGACTTTGATTTTGGGACCCTCAAACAGAGTATCAAAGGCTGATTGGATTTCTCAAATACTTCCAAGGTTAGCACGGCCACATCAATCAATAAACCACTGCGCATACCTTTAATGATTTTCGGACTCTCTGAGAGCCAAAACGTAAAAACCCGTTAAAAACTAGCGAATGAAAATTTGGACGATTTCATTCCATTCTATTCCACTCTCGTGAATGAGAATATAAAAATTGAAATTTCATTGCGACTATTAAATATCCACTAGAAGTAAATTGCTACAGCAAATGGGCTACGCATTTCAAATATTTTGAAATTTATTAATTAAAAGCAGAAAATCTTCTAATTGTTTGATGATTAAATTGTATTAAATAGAGATTTTCTTCAATATATGATAACTCCAAAATTGAACATTTCAATCCAAACGTCACTAAATGAGGAGAGAGCGAACAAAACGTGATAAATCCATTTTTTTACAAAATGGAGATAATGCGTGCTTCTGTATGTTTGGAATATAATCAATTCGATAATTAAACCTAAGTCAGAAAGAGAAAAGTCATCTTTGTTTTAACGTATTTCCATGAAATTAAATTAGATTTAAACAACATTCTATTTTCCAATTACAGATTCATTGCGTAAATAGGTCAAACTCATTAAAAATGTAAAGTCTTCGTAAAATTCATGAATGCTTTTTAATATTTCTCTTATAATATATAATTGACTAAAACTCCCAGATTTCATATTTTAAATTGAAAATATAGTCATAATTCATAAAATTATCTTCTGACAAAATTCTTTGAAAACAACCTCAAATTTACAAAACCTCTCAAAATTCTTCGAAATCTTTAAAAATATAAAAATATAATCATAAATATCCATTAAAAATAGTATAGATCATTCGAAATTCCTTGAATAAAAATTAATGCAAACGTATTTATTAAATTTTCCTGAAAAAAAACCGAGGGATCTGCTAGAAATGTTTAAAATTTCTCAAAATATTTTAAATCGTTGAAGATTCAAGAAAATCCTCAAAATCTTGTAAAATTCTTTGAAATCTCTTAAAATCGCTTAAAATTACATTTAATTTAATTTATTTTCCAAACTTGTATGAAAATCCCATATAATCAAGCTTAAAATCTTTGAAAATTGAACAGAATTTTTTGAAATCCCTTCAAATATGTGAAATCCCTTGAAATTCTTCGGAATTTATTAAAATGGCTTAACAGCTTTCAAATCTTTCAAAATCCCGTAAATCCTTGGAAAAAGTCCCTTGCATCTTATAAGACTCTTTGAAATATCCTGAAATCTTTGGAAATCCAACAAAATTCTTGGATACTCCTCGAAATTGTTGAGATGTCTTAAAATTCTTTAGAATCTTTTAACATAACCTAAAATCATTAAAATCCTTTAGAATTTGGTAAGATCCTTCAAAGCTCTAGAAATGTTTTATGTCTGTAGAAATCTCTTGAAAAAATTTTAAATCATACGTTAAGTGAATACATCATTCATTCGCTTGTATTTTCTTCATTTTTTGCATAAATTTTTTTAGTATTTTAACATTAATAGTTATTTATATTTTGAGTGTCTAATAATGCTTTTCTGTAATGATTGTTATAGAAATTGCAAAAAAAAAAAACATAAGAAATTTATTATAGGAAAATCATTACACTGCTGTCCAGAAGTATAACCTAGTAAGTATCATTTCCAATAGAGGTCGCTTTCTCGTGGATGAGTGCTGGAAAATAGCCTTTACGGCAAATGGAACTTACTAGGTTATACTTCTGGACAGCTGTATAGGTGCGTACTGAATTTCCTAGAATATTTTTTTCGTCAGGGCGTAACGACCATAACAGTGATTTCCGAATAAATTGAAAAGTTGTCAAATTCTGGAAAAATGATTAAATTTGAAAATTTTACAACAAACATAAGTTTCAACAAAAATACTTGAATAAAATGACAACTAATATTAGAAAAATAGGTATATTATCGTAAAAACATATGACATCGCCTTCGACATTTGAATACCTCATTTTCTACGGGTTCAAACAAAAATTTTATTTGCGCCCCTATAAGGCATCAGGTGCAAAGTCTTTGGAAAATACCAATTGCTATCCTGGAATTTCCCTCTATCTAGTGCTTTCTCAGTGATGAATTTGTAAGAACAGCAAAAGTAAGTACCAATGGGATTAAGGGTGAAAGGATGAGAGGGCTATAAACGAAGTGCTTGTCACGCCAATTTAAAGCTGTACTCTCTATTTCGCTCAATAATGGAATAGGGAAAAAACTGTCACCTGCTCTTCGTCCAAGGGTCAGCTTCGAAAAGCTCGCAATGGAGCGGTCGCTGTACAGAGTGAAAGCCAATTTGCTGAGTTACGTCAATAAGAGAAGGCAATTTGTTCACAAAAGCACACGGTGTGCTAGCTAATATTATTATGCAAAGGGATAGAAGATACTATATATTATGCAATATACATATTGTATCTAGATACTGGGTCAACTTTATGCCCTAATATTACTAGCTAGAGTATTAATAGCGGGCACTAATATCCTCAATTACAATTTAACCGTAGAATTTCCTCCCGCAAATCTGTCCATATATATAGTAGATCTGAATCATTGGACTTATGAGATTACTATACAAATTATTTGACAGACAATATTTTTAATTCTTTGAGGTAGCCTCGTAGGTTCATTTTTAAAACCAAGAGTAAGTCACAATGGTTCTGATTCAAATTAATATAAGTATGGTGCAACACATTATGTTGTGGACGATATATCAGACAACAGAGGCCATGGGATGTGCAAGCTGCTGACGCCTCATATGTCAAGCACCAAATGTATAAATATATATATATATATGTCATCGTTGATTTTAGACGCAGCCAATACATTATATAGGTCAGTATTCAATATCATATAATCAAAGTATTTTCACCGATTACTAATATTTTATATAATTAAAAAGAATAACTTGAATATTGCATGAAAATATGCGCAAAATTCATTCTAAATGTATGCATATGTCGTAGGTTATTATAAAAAAATGGGGGTCTGTATCAAAACCTAGGAAATTAGCTAACCGCGGGAGTTTAGGAAAATCTTCCATTCAGGTATTACCTTTTCTGTAAATCCCTGGTTCATTTAGGATTATAGAATACTTTGAGGTAATTTTTTTATGTTTTTAGAGTGTTTTCCATATTTGGAAAAAACCTAAAATTTAAGCATAAAATTAGTCTTTGCAATTACCAATAATAATCTCAAAATGTTGGCAAATATTACATTCCGTTCGCAAGATGAAACTGGTCCACAGAGTTAATTTTGTTTTTGATTCCTCTTCTTTTAAATTGGTTCATTTTATTATTGAGAGTTCAGGAGCACATAAATGTAGAAGGCAGACAATAACGTCCAATAAATAATATGTCCAATTCTTGAGGATTAATTTGAAATCTGCGAAACTACTTAAAATAGGGCAATGGGTAGAACCATTGGCCACTTAAGGAATGTTATCAGCTTAACAATTTGTGGAAAAACACTATAAGCATCGAACCAAAAATTTAAAATACGCATGTGGATAATCAATTTTTTAAAGATTTGAATTACCATGGTAAGTTCAGCTTTGAACGTAGTAGATAATTTATATTTAAAGAAATCAACAATAATGTCAAAAAACACAATTATTGGTCATGAATATATATATATATATATAGTGATTAGCATGGGCCAATGATTGCATGATTAGCCACTGAAATGCGGTGAATTACAGTCATTGACGACCTCGTTGGCCACATCAGGTTATAGATTACTGATTTTGAAAGCGCAGTGATCAGCCACTAAATCGTAATATTCGTGAGACAAAGCGACAAACAAATATATACATTGAAGGAATTCAAAAAGTCAAGATAATTCAGGAAATTCAAAGAATTCAGACAATTCTATGAATTTCAGGAATTAAGAGCATTTCAGAAATTTTACAACATTCGGGGAATTCAAGGAATTCATGAAATGAAAGGAATTGAAGGAGTTCAGAGATTTGAGGAAATTCAAGAAATATTATGAATTCAGAATATTCAAGAAACTCAGGATATACAAGAAATTCAAGGATTTCAGGAAATTTAGGGAATTTAAGGGGTTTGAAGAATTTGAATAATTTAAGGAATTCAAAGAATTCAAAGAATTTCAGAAATTCAGAACATTAAAAGAAATTTAGAGAATTTAATGAATTAAGATATGTTAGTTAATTCATGGAATTCAAGATATAATCTGCCAAATTTTCATTTTTCTAAATATAAAACTCATAATTTTTAAGAAACAAAGAAAATTTTATAATTTTTACTTTTCAATAAAATCACATAAGAAGGTTGAAAACTTCACCGCTGCTTAAAATTAAAAAATGTAATTGTAATCGATTTGAACGATTTAATTTTTTTTTACTGAAACTAATATCAGCAGTCAGAAAGGCTGAAGGATTTGTCTTTATCACAAATCTTTTATGTCATTACAAATTAAAAACTTATTAGCTGAGGAATAATATCAAAGTAACATAGCGAGTAAATTGTTAAATATACTTATTTCAAAAATGTTACTTTCAAATTATTAACTTCACTATGTTGTACAATCTCAAATATTAAAGCTTCATCCTAAAGAATTTCATAAATTATCCATTGAACATTATTATTCCCTTTTTACACTCATGTGCTTCCAATCATTGAGAAGTGAATCATACCAATTTAAAAAAACAGGAAGAAAAAATAAAAGCATCTCTGTGAACCAACTACATGCTACGAAGGGAATGTATTACAAGCGAACGGAGTGTATTAGCTGCGTACACCTGTATATTATTATTAGTAATTAATTGAATTTGTATGTGAGGAACTTAAGCTGAAGCCATTTTGAAGGGAAATTAACCATACTTAGTATTTAAAATAGAAATAAAAAAAGTTACTATCTGTTTATTTTGTACAAGATTAGTTTGGTTAAAAATTATAGAGCTAGGAAGATCACTGAGTCTCGTTGACATAAGGTATTAAATGAAAAGCGAAACTTCGTATACTCTGAAAAGTCGTTTTCTACTTGCAGAGCTTTCCAATTTACTTAATTTACACGACGTCATACTCTCAAGGGAGATAAAGAAATGGAGCGTAACACTAGGAGAAAGATGGGAACTTTCATGGAAACAAGAAGTTTTAATCGTTCTTTTAGCAATTTGTTGAACAGCATTATGTAACAACACCCTTTGTTAATCTTCTCGTCGCCTGGGTTGCGTTGTCGGCTTAAAAAGTATTACCTTTTGAGGATTCATTCATACTATCTGTATATATGTAGTTGAGATTGAGAGTTTCTGACACGTTCTACCGACGTATTTTATTGCGCGAATCGCACCGTAACTGCGATTTTAATGCAGTGCCTGATACGTGTCCTTCTGAATGTGACATTTGCGAGGTAACTTTACGATCGTCATATCAGATATTAAACCCAGATACTAAGATTTCTTCTTACTTCTCTGGATTTAAATTTTTAGCAAACGATGAGTGATATTTATGTTTCCAGGAAGTTTTTATGTATCAGGGAAATAAAGTTACCGAATTTTCAATATAAGCAGCGTCAAAATAGAGTCAGTTGACTACGTATTGAGTAACTTCTAATTGAATCAGGTGAATATACTCGTAGGTTTGATAAAAGAATGAATTTCGGTCCTGAAATTAAATTTCTTCACTGAATATTATAGTGACGACATTAGAGAAATGACCTATATCAAACTATTTTCCCCCAACTTGAAATAGGAACACGAATAATCCAAAGCTGCCACCCCAAGACGCGTGCTCAGAAACTTGTGTAATATTAGGGCCATCATGAGAAAAAAATGTGCTCAAATAAGTTTCACCATTGGGTAATAACAATTTCACCCAAATCAGAAAAGTTTATAGAGGAGACAGGTTTTTTTTTGTAATTGTGTATTTGTATAGTAATAAAAAGTTTTTTCTTTCTATTCTTAATCGAAACTGAAACAAATAAGGTAGAAGCGAGTGATGCGGTGCGCATAACATATATCAATCGCTAGCATGGAAAATATAATCGGTAATGTAATGGCAACATATGCAACACGTAGATCAATATCGTAGCTTTGCTTTATTCATCGGAAAAATTGAATTTATATCAATTTAAATACTCAATTATTAAGTCTTGTAAAAAAGTCTTGGCGCCTCAACTTACCCTACTTTGAAGGTAATGCGGCGCGCAATATTAATTTTATGTATTTGCTAAGCTAAAAATAGTTTACTAACAATCTTATGCCCAATTTCAGGAAAAATCAGATATCCATACTCATTTACATTTTATTTGCATATGATAATTAAATTTTCCTATTTGTGATACATGAAATCCCTCGGAAAAGTCCGAAGCTCTTAATTTCAAAGTATGAATTCTCTTCACGCAACCGCCCCCCCTCCTCCCACGTTTGGTTCCATTTAATGTGCCATAGAATTGACAAATAATAAATTTTATTTGGTTGTCTTGCAAAACATTAATTTATCACGTGCAGAAAAGCTTTATACAAAAGTTGTAGATCTGTTAAAAATGCACATCTTCTTCTTGTATCACTAACTGTTTTCGAGAAAAATGCAAAAAAGTATGCCACGAATAAAGCTTCTCCAAGCATTTTTCTCAAAAACAGTCATGCAAGAAAACAATGAAGACAATAATATGTGCATCTTCAAGAGATATTCAACTTTTGTTTAAAGATTTTTTGAATGTAATTAATATTTTGCAAGATAAACCAATAAAATTGCTTTTTTTTTTATTTATTTGATGGTTTTTTATATTTCAAGTTTAGATTTAAATGAATCATTTCTACAAAAAATTAAGTATTGAAAATAAAAACTAATAACTATAACTAAGCCGCAGTGCGACCCGCCGTTGTAACACACTTTGTCATGCAGGACGTTGCGTTTGAATTTTTTCTCCTAAACTACTGGCTGGCCCACGATGACATTTATAGAACTTGTAAAGCACACGTAGACCTTTATTTGGGTGACAAAAATAATAAAAAATGTCGTATTTTCAAAAAAGCGATTTTACCAATGATATGATGTTTCCAAAAAAAAGGTACGAAAAATTTCAAAGTCTAATATCTTCGCCATTTTTTGGAATTTTTCAAAAATATTAATTGTGGTTTTTCTTCACTACACAGTATATCCTAAGGATATTATTTATATGGAGTGAGATAAAAAAGTTGCAAACAATGTACAACTGCAATGATTCGACGACGGATAATTTTGATCTGTTCCTTGATAAAAATGATCTGATTTCGGAAAATTTTAGTGTTCAATTGTTTGTAGCGTTTTTATCCAACTTTAGATAAATGATATCTCTGGAATTTACTGTGTACTGAAGGACTGATTACACTGAGTTACACGAAAATCCCATTCAAGCACGAAAATTCTTGTGATCACTTGACATGGACTCCATCATTATTGAAAATGTACAACAACCGAAAGTGCGAATAGATTTTCAGAAAAAGTTAATCGAACCCATAGATAGGAAAAATTTTGAAGCACTTATGAGCAATAAAGATATAGGAGGCGCATGTACTATAATACGGAATACCATTGTTAAAACTGCGACTGAAGTGTGTTGTACGGCGTTTGTAGAAAGAAAGTCTGGTGATGCATGGTGGAATGATATAATTAAGGCAGCTCGACAAGAAAAGAGAGAAGCGTACAGGAGAACATTGAACACCACAGGTCTTGGCGATGAGGAGAGAAATAGGCTCAAAAATGATCACAGACACAAGAATAGGAAAGTTAAACGACGAATCAAGGAGAGTGAAGATAAAATCGGAATTGAAGAAGAGAAGAAAATACAGAACGACTTTGAAGGAACCATGAAACTACTATTTAAAGAGATGAAGGGAAGTAAAAATACAGAGCCTATCAGCATGAGAAACAGCAAAGGTGAAATGCTATATGATACAGACGGGATAGTAGAAGCCTTGAAAGACTCTTTTAAAGAATTATATATATATATAATGTTCGGTTTTGATTCCTCAGGAATCGACCCGAAGGGCCTATGACAAAGCCACCGAACGCGTCCTCGGGTTGCGGATAGAGGGTCCCTGTACCAAGGGTTTCTGCT
>JAABKJ010014728.1:0-10056 GCA_011634705.1 Andricus grossulariae
TATATATATATATATATATATATATAAAATAATAAAAGGTTTGAATAAAAAGCTTGAAAATTCTACAATTTTGTAAAAAGTTAATCTATTTGTCAGAAAATTCAACTCTTTTACAAAAGATTGTTTTTTGTTCATTACAAATTATTATTTTTCAATTAAAATTATTCTATTTGGTTGACATTTCAATTATTTCGTTAAAAATTCAACTTTTTGGTACAAATTCTGTCCTGCTGCTTTAAAATTCAACATTTTGAATGCATTTTTTTTCTTTATTGAATGAAAAATCTTTCGAGGTTGAAAATTACACTCTTTTGAGAATTTATTTCTTTTGGTAAAAATTTTAACGTTCTTGTTTAAAAATCCAACTGTTTTTTTGAAAATAGATATATTTTGGTTGAGGATTCAACCACGCTGTTGAAAATTCGTCTTGTTTGGTTCAGTTCAACTGTTTTTGCTTCAAAGTGTAATTTTTTCCTTGGATGAAATATCAACTTCACTCTAGGTCCCATAGAAGCCGGTCAAGTTTTGTAATTCCTAGAACCTCGGAAGTGACGCAGTGCGCGTGCACTCAGTCAAGTATATTGCGCAATATTATGCATTCCAATTGGAAACGGTTCAGGCGGCCTGACTTTTTACGTTTTGAGGGTCAAAGCGTACGAACACTAACAAAGGTGTGCACGAAGTTCAAAATTTCAGAAAAAATACCCTTGCGTAATTTATGCACGACCCCTGGTATGCAGCAGTTAAGACTTTGAAGATTTTCGAAATAGAGCTGACACGAGAGCTCTTCTGGTCCTTATTGATGATTAGAACTGACCTCAACTTCATCAATAGAATCGGTGGAAGCGAAGCGATCGAGACTAAATGTTGCCTTAAGATTCGCGGACTCCTAATTGGACAAGTTGCACCAAGTGGTATCGGATCCACTAAATTGAGACGGCCACTGGCTGGTAATGGCCACTTTGAGGGCGCCTCGTAAGCTCGTCCTAAGAGTCCAGCAGTACTACTAAGTGGCCTTAGGTCACCGTTTCTCTACCCTACATTACGGATTGAGTATGGGGAACCAGTACCGAGTTCAAATCTTACTTGACCAACCCAAAATATATAATATTTCATCGGTTGCTACAAATTAATAGTGGTCTGCCTACAATTCCTTATTATTTAATCTTCTAATTCGAGGCACTTGGATGTGTGCATGGTTTCAGGTACGGCCGGCAGTGGCCTTCGACACAAATCCAGGGACTCCAAAACTAAACATACAGGGCTGTATGAATCATTTCTGTTGGATTTGGACGAATGACGCAACCTGATGCAACTAACGCGTTGAGAGTGCGGCCCTCGACCTTTTATCACGCTTGACTAAGCACATCCTTTCTTTCGAGCCCATGACTCCTCGCATCACGGAACTTCGGAGACCATCAGTTCTGGGAAGGTGCAAATCTAGTTTTTGAAAATCCAGGTTCCAGTTTAGCTGAACTATCAAACAAAAAAAGAGAATTTTCAAACAACAAAATCAATTTATTACCAAAAAAGACAAATTCTCAAGAAAATGCATAAATTTTCAACCAAATAGTTAAATTTTTAATGAAGATGATGAATTGTTTACAAGAGAAGATGAATCTTTAACAAAATACATAAATTTTCAACCAGATAGTCTAATTTTCAACCAAGATGACTAATTTTTTACGAAAAAAAATTTCCAATTTAAAATAAATAATTTTCTAACAAAAGTTAATTTTCAACCAAAAAGTTGAATTTGCAAACAAAGACATGAATTCTCAACTAAAATAATTAACATTCAACCCAAACAATGAATTGTTATGAAAATAGTTCAAGTTAAGCCAAGCAGTTGATTTTTCAACCTAAAAAGATGAATTTTCAACAAAAAATGTGATAGTTGATATTTCAACCAAAAAGTATTTTAATTTAGAATCAAAACAAGTTTAATTAAACCACAAGAGACGAATCTTCCACGAAATACTTAAATGCTTAACTTAAACGGATAATTCTCAACCGAACAGTTGCATTTTCACACAAAAAATTGATTTTGTACCAAAAGATTTTCAACAAAATACATAAATTTTCAACCAAATTGTTGAAATTTCAATCAAGAATATTATTTTCTACCAAAAAATGAGAACCTTCAAGAACACAGACGAATTTTTAATAGAATAAACAAATTTTTTACCGAAAAAGATGAATTTTCAATTAAATAGTTGAATTTGAAACCAAAAAGATGAAACATTAACCAAGAAGATTCGTTTTCTACGAAAAAAGGGATTTGCGACAAAAAATACATGATATTGAATTTTTCAACAATTACTTGAATTTTCAACTGAAAAAGATCAATTTTCAACAAAAAATGTAATAATCCATTTTTGCAGGTAACAAATTTTTTTTCAAACAAACAAACAAAAAACTTGAATCCTCAACTAAAACAGATTAATTTTCAACCAAACAGTTGCATTTGAAACTAAAAATATTGTTTTTTTGCCAAAACTTTTCAACAAAATACATAAATTTTTAACCAAATACTTAAATTCTCAATTTATTGGATTGTTTTTTTACTGAAAACTAAGAATTTTTAATAAAACACGATTTTTCAACAAAATCAATAATTTTCTGACCAAAAAAGACGAATTTTTAACCAAATACGTGAGCATGTATTTTCAACCAAATACTTGAATTTTTCACTAAAAAATCAATTTTCAACCAAAAAAAAGAATAGTTGAATTTTCACTTAAAAAAAAAAATGAATTTTCAACAAAAATGATGAATTCCTGAAAATAATTTTTTTTGTACAAATCAAAAAGTTGAATTCCTAATATGGATTTATTTTCTACAAAAAAAGGATTTTTAACAAAACACATGAACATGAATTTTCAATCAAATACTTGAACTCTCAACTAAAAAAAATCAATTTTGAACCAAAGATTAAATATTTGAATTTTAAGTTAAAAAAAATTGATTTTCAACCAAACAAAAACGATATTTCAAATAATACTCACTTTTTTTACCAAAAAGATGAATTTTCAACAAAGTAGTTGAATTTTAAACCAAAAATATGAATTTTTAATCGAGGAAATTCATTTTCTACGAATAAAAACGAATTTTTTGAACAAAATACATTAATTTTTTTAACCAAGAGTTGAATTTTTGACCAAGAAAGATAAATTGTTAGTTGAAACTAATTTTCAAGAAAATAGTTAAATTTTTAACCAAAAAATTAAATTTTTAAACAAAAGTGATGAATTTCCCAACCAAAAATAAATTATGGAAATGTACAAATGAATGTTTAACAAAATATTTCATTCTTCTGTAAAAAGAATAAATAAAAAGAATTTTATCGAGAATGTTAAACTTTTAAGTCAAAATACTTGACTGTTCAACTGGAAAAAAAAATTAATTTTGCGCTAAAGAATATACAGTTTTTACCAGAGAATGAAATATTTTATTTTTCAGTTAAAAAATAGCTTTCAACCAAACAAAATCAAATTTTCAGCAAATTAGTTACATTTTCACCAAGAAAGATGATTCTTCAACCAAAGAAATAAGTTTTTAGCCGAGTAGATGAATTTTCAAACAAGTAGTGGAATCTCCAGCCAAAAAAATGATAATTTAAATGAAAAATTAGTTGAGTTGAACCAATAAAGACCGAATGCAACCAAATAGTTGCATTTTGAACCAGAAAAGAATAAATCCCTACCAAAAGAAATAAATTTTCAAATAAACAAAAAGCAATTTTCAAAAAAGCAAGATTCCATATAATTATTTAAAATAAATTTCTTTTCAATTTCACAAAATGAAAATTTTAAATAGAGTCATTTATTATACACACAAATTTAGAATTCACGGATATTAACATATATCTATAAATAAAATTCGGGTAATTTCCTCATTTTTAATAGTTTTTAAATTACGAAAATTGGTCAAATGATTCTTAAAACTGATAAAAGAAATCATGACCTGAAGAAGACACCAGGATTTAAACACTTTTATAAACAAAAATTATTCAAAAATTTTTAATTGTTAAGACAATAAAATTATATCTTCATATTTTGCGTCTTCTACCAGAAATAAATAAAAAACCATTAAAATTGTTCAAGTAATAAAAAATTGGTTCAAAAAATAGTTAAAATTGAAAACTTATCGATTCATGATTATTTTTGACAAAAAGATATGTCTATTGTTATCATTAACCTTAATATTACGTGTAACTATCAATTAGCACATATGGGGGATTCTTTGGGAACCCATAAGAGGGTCAAGATTAATATTCTCTGACATGTTAACCGATTTTGCTTAAATTTGGCGATCATTTTTTTGGCATTTGAACTAAAGTGTGGGATGATAACCTAAAAAAAAATTATTTCGAGAAATAAGGACCACTATGAATTGAGGTCCTGGATCAAAGATTCCGTCGCCTAAATTCAAGCCGTCAGGTATCTCTATTGAGCGCCAGAAAGTTATAAACAGTTCTTTCATCCTGGCCCTCAATTGAAGAATGTAACTCTTAACTCTTTTGAGCACAATGAAATCAAATTAAGCAACTATTGCATTAGGGATGCTTATAAACTTTCTAGAGTACATCGAAACTGATGTTAGGCACCATGAGGGAAAACCATAACTCACGTGTTCCCTTGCCGCTTTGTTGTATGCATCAGGGTACAAAATATACGACGCCAAGTGATTTTAATATTGAAGGAACAAGGATAGCGAGGGGGGCGGGGGATAGGTTTCGCGACTGTGGGGCTTGAGAGAGTAAATGGAGTCACCGTGGAAGCAAGGGTTAACTCAATAAAGCCCTAAGTGAATTACTTATCGCGTACACCCAGTATACAGACTAGATGCGTTTAGCTATAGGTTGACGTTGTAGGTTGGCGTAGGAGCTGAAGCCGGCTTGCCAATACAGGTCCCTCCGCGTGCCTTCGTCCTTAGGAGCCTTCCGGAATACGATCTTGATGGACGCCTGCTCAAGAAAATTCAGTTAGTCCTCGACCTTTGTGTCCTCTTCTTGAAGAGAAAGATGTGGAAGGCAAGGGAGAGAAAGAGCTAGATCTAGAGTGCTTGGACCCGGACGGATGTCTCTGCTCGAATTTAATTAGTCTGTGCTGGCTAATTAATTTCTGATATTGCCCGAACAATTAGACCAATTAGGATGTCAGCTGCTGAAAGAGCTCAAAATCCTAGGATGATTTCTGAAGAATGGCTTTCTTCTGTTGTTTTGCTTTCTGGTGGTCCTAACTATCAGGCCGTTGCTACGAGGATAAGCTGAGCTGTTGAGGTATGACTAACTCAGCTGTTAGCAATGAGCAATACCAAATTTAGCAATTGCTAATGAGTAGCCCTAAAAAAAACTTGGCAACGGAAAAGAAAAATCTCTTAGGAAGCAAAAGAAAGAACCCTCAGATACAAAGGCTTTAGCAATCGTCAGAAAGAATCTTTAGCAATAATCAGAATTAACCTTATTAACGCTCAATACTAACTCCTTGATGCTAATACCTTAGCAATGGAGAATACAAAATTTAACAATGAACAATAAATACCTGCAGCATCGGACAATAGAAACCCCTTAAATACAAACGATAACAATATCTTTGCACAGAAAAACAATAACTCGTATGAATGAAACTTCATCAATGATCAGTAACGACCATTATCAATGGCTAAGAACAAATTTAGCAATTATGAAAAACAGCTTTAGCTGCAGTTGCAACCTTACAGCCCTTTTGCGAAGGTCAGTAACAACCACTTGAGCTATAGACATTAGACCATAACAACTTTAGCAATATACAACATCAACTTGAGTAAATGCCAATAACAATTCTTAACAACGGTCAGTAACAAACATCAGGAACAGTCAAGAACAACCTTAGAAATGACCAAACTTAATCTTAGAAAAGGTCAATAGCAACCTCTTTATTTATGGAACAATATTGACGTTAACAATGAACGATATCAATTTTGGTAAAGGTCAATAGCAACTACTATCAATGGGGAGAAATAACTATCATCTTTCACTATGGTTAGTAACAATCCCTTTAATTATGGAAAATTGAACAATTTTAACAATAGTCAATACCAATGGTAAAAAATGGTCAAAAACAACTTTAGCAATTACCAGCAATAACCCCGTTACCTACGGAAATGAGACCATAACAACTTTAGCCATAAAGAATACCAATTTTATTTGGCTCAATAATAATTCTTATAATAGTCATGAGTAATGGTCGAGAATAAGCTTAGCAATGGTCTTGGCCTTAAACCATTGAACAATAAAAACTTTAACAATAAAAAATACCAGCATAAGTGAAGGTCTGTAACAATTCCTTTTAACAGTCAGTAACAAGCTCTTAGCGATCGATAACAATAATCTCTTTTACAATCGACAATAATAGCCCATTAGCAACGAACGAAAAACAAACCCTTCAGTAAAGTACAATAACAACCGTAAACATAAAAAATAACACCTCATTAACAATTGGCGAAAACAAGCCTGATAGTAGTAAAAATATTTCCTAACGGACATTTATAATCCCTAGGAACTGTCAATAATAACCTTTGACAATGAAAAATAACACGAGCCGATAAAAATTAATTTTTTTTGTACACAAAAACTGGACTAGGTGACGTTGCGTCGAAAGATTTTGATGTTCTGGAAACGAATCCTTTGTCTAAACTTTTCCTTTACTTCAACTGCAAGAAAACTTTTTTAGATGTGCAAACTATTTTGTTAAACTTTGTTTTCATGTATCTTTCGCTATTTACAAGTAAAATGCGATAATTTTATTGTATGAAAAAAATGTTCATGGCCACAGAAATTACTCTGCCTACATAAAACTTACAGAATATCTTCCTTATAGACCAAATTTGTGATTAAAAAAAAACATCAAAATTCAAATAATATTTGATAATAATATTTTCCACGAAGTAACGGATCTCAATTATGGGATTTTTAAAATTTGTTGTATGGGACAAAAAATTATAGGGAATTTTTTTCAAACTTTTTTTTGACTGTGAATAAGCCGAAAAAAAAACGAAAAAAATGTCTTATTCAAATTACCATTTTATAAAGATTTTTATGAAGATCATTTATAATGATTATTTGTTTATTTAATTATAATAAGCATTAATTTTTTGCTCACTTTATTCTTCAGTGAGCATTGATAAAACGATCAAAAATATTTTTGGGTTTCAAAAACGCTTTTTAAACAGGAACTTTATTTCACTTTGTCTTGATTTGGACATTTTTCTGGTTTGCCGGTACTGTCTGAGTTTCGTAAACATACTTTGTTAATTTAAATGGAAAAAAATTTGGATTGAGATATATGCAAGTAATGACAATTTTTACAACAAATAATTTTTTTAGTTAGGTTTGTTATCGTCCATTAATTTTGATTCTATCGTCGACTTTTAATGAGGTTTTTATCATCGATCGCCAAAAATTGGTTATTAATATTGGTTATGTCTTTTTAGCTTACAAAAACAACTTCCTTGTTGAATATAAGTAATAATAGCCTTTTTAGGTACAAAATTATATTATTTTTGTAAAAAATTCTATTTGGTTAAAAATGAACTTTTTCCTTCAAAATTTGTATTTTAAAGTGGAAAATTCAATTGTTTTTAACAAAATTTTTGTTTTTGATTCGAAAAGTTAACAATTTCGTTGGAATTTGTTTTCTGTCTGACCTGAACAATCTTTTCTGGTTGAAAATTCGTCTCCTTGGTGTGAATATTCATTTATTTTCGGTTGAGGATTTAGCTATTTTGTTTAAAAATTTTTATTTATTAGCTGAACGCGACTGTTTTTCATTTTAATGTAAAATTTTTTGTTGTTGAAATATCATCTTTTATAATTTTCGTAGTGAATTAATCATCTTTGATAGAAAGTTCAACTGTTTTCTATAGAATTCTTCTTCCAGTCTTGAAAATTCAACTATTTGCTTAAAAATTTAACTGTTTTGTTCAAAATTCGTTCTTTTTACTTGAAAGTTCAAATATTGAGTTGTAAATTCAACTGTTTGTTTCAAAATTAATTTATTTGTTTGTAGAGACGTCAACTCTTTCGATGAAAATTCATCTGTTTTGGTAGAAAATTAATCTTTTTGCTTCCTCATAGAGGAAGCCTTGTATTTAGCTGATGTTCATTGATGTTGACCATGTAAGAATTTAATTAGAAGATGTTGGATTTTATGTTGGTATACTGTGGAACCCATCAGTATAGTTTGGATGATTCCATTGTTGTGTCTTCTTTCAACCGTGTTGGGTGATTAGCTAATGTTAATTGATATTGACCATGAGAGAAATTAATTAGAAGATGTTGGTTTTTGTTGGTATACTGTGGAACCCATCTGTATAACTGGTTTAGTCCATTGTTGTGTCTTCTTTCAACCGTGCTGTAGGGTTAGCTTATCTTAATTGATTTTGACCAGACAAGAATATAATTAGAAGATGTTGGATTTTGTTGGTATACTATAGAACCCATCTGTATAGTTGGTTTATTCCATCATCGTATCTTCTTCAAACCGTGCTGTATGTTTAGCTGATGTTAAGTAATGTTGACCAGGTCAGGTATACCAACAAAATTTAACATCTTGTAATTAAATTCGTGCCTGGTCAATATCACTGAATATCAGTTAATCAGACAGCACAGGTAGAAGATGATACAACAATGGAACAAACCAATTATATAGATGGATTCTTTAACGGATAAAGTACCTATAAGTTGATTTTATTCCAAAGATTTTGAAAAGATACTATTTTGGGCTATAAAGTTTAATTAAATAATACTTTTTTATGTTTTGTGTTTCGATGCAGGCGTTTATCAGAAGAAATCAAAGGAAAAATTTTGACCTAAAAGTCAGCGGAGGGGGAGTTTGAATTACTTATGGTGGTAGATAAAGGAGTGCTACTACAATAAAGTAGTCACTAATTAATAAAATGTTTAGGTCCTGAAAGGCAACCACACTTAAATGAATAAATTACCAACGGAAGTATGAAATTTCCCCTTCCTATCCACTTTGTTCTTCCCAAAAAGTTGAGGTCATATCTGGAGAACGGAAGCGAGTACCGAAGGCATATCGAGGGCGTAATTCAAATTCGGAAAGATAATGCCGCTCAACTGCTGTATATTCCGGGCGATGCGATGTAGCGCCATCGAGTTATGTAAGTTCTCTTATTCCTGAGAAGGGCGAAGTAAGTGTACCCCGTACGCTTGGCGCTCGCAGATACGATATATATCACGGAGAAAACTTCCAGCATAGATAACCTACTTGAGGAGTTAGCCCGCGTACATGCAAATTTCTGAATTATTATGCCGCGCCGAGTATATTATGCCAGAGCCTCGACCACCTTTGCCACCCTCCACCCCCATTTCGCCCGCGCCACCTTTTTCTTTGCACTCTAAGTGCCGCACTTATCTACGAATACCTAGCCCCAGCAAATTGCCACTGCAATTCATTTCTCACGCGCTAAATATATTCGGTAACAATAATGGGCACAGGACTGATACGGAAAAACGCTTATGGCGCTTCAAATGAGATTCGGTTTCGCTTGATCCACTATATATCCAACAGGATGAATTGTTGAAGGTTATATTTTTACCACATAATCTCAAGGCAATTATATCGGTTTGTACAGAGAGCTTTTTCTGGAAAATGTTCTTGTTTCTTTTTGTAATTGAAAATGGAGTGTTTTCGCGTCTGAACTGGCAGAACTCTGACTATTGTGTACGCTGGGCTGCCGGTTTTACTGGTTTCAGGCGCAAAAACATACTCCATTTTCAATTACAAAATAAAAAAAACATTTTCCGGAAAAAGCTCTTTGTTCAAATCGATATAACTGCCTTTAGATTATGTGATAAAAATATTGGACGATGGTCAATTCCGTACTTGGTACCTGAGGGAGGTTCCCCCACTACATGCACTGTTAAAAATGTTGTTAAAAATGTTGCAATATTAAAATACGCGTATATTAATCCTGTTACGTCCTGATTTCGCTGGAGTCGACGCAATTCCGCTGGTCCCAACGATGATTGGACGAGAAGAAACGTGGAGT
>JAABKJ010014729.1:0-10056 GCA_011634705.1 Andricus grossulariae
AGTCGAAGAAATTAAGTTTTGACAACGAAAAACGGATTTTCAACTAAACAGTTCAATTTTCAACCAATGTGATGAATTTTCAACTAAAATGATGAATCTTTAACGGGAATAGTTGAATTTTATATCAAAAAGTTACAAAAATTTTCCCCCAAATAGTTTCATTTTTAAATAAAAAATATCAATTATCAACAAAATAGTTGAATTTTCATTTTAAAAAGTTACATTTTTAACCTAAAATAGAATAATTAAATTTTCTGCTCCAAAAAACTAGTTTCTAACAAAACAAACAAAAAATGAATTTTCAGCAAAATAGTTGAATTTTCAACTAGAATAGTTAAATTTTCAGTTAGAAAAATGGATTTTCAACAAGGTAGTTGAATTTTCAGAGATTAATTTTCAAATTAAAGGATGAATATTAAACAAAAAAAATTAATTTTTAAAAAAGGAGTTGAACTTTTAACTAAGGAGTTGAATTTTCAAAGAAAAACATGAATATTCAACCATAAAGATGAATTTTCTACAACGAAGAATACAAATGAAAATGATAAATTAACCAATCATTGAATTTTACAAAAAAAGAGATGAATTTTTAATAAGAAATTGAATTGTTAAATGGTAAGTCAAGCAAATTAATTTTTGACGACCAAAAAACCGGATTTTGAACCAAACAGTTCAATTTTAAACGAATGTGATAAATTATCAACTAAAATGATGAATCTTCAACTGGAATAGTTGAATTTTATACCAAGAATTCTGGGTTGAAAATTCAACTGGAATCCGTTTTGACTGAAAATTCGACTTTTTTAACTTGTCTTTTTAATTTAAAATTCATCTATTCTAGTAGAAATTGCATCTTTCTTTGAGAAAAATGCACTTTATTTTTGTAAAAATTTCTCTTTTTCGGTTGAAAATTCAACTATTTTCATAGAAAATTTACTTTTTGTTCAAAAATTCATATCTTAGTGTTGAAAATTTAACTGAAATCTTTTTTGAATAAAAATTTAACTATTTTTTTTTTTAATTTCTCTCCAACTATTTCAGTAGAAATTGCATATTTCTTGGAGAAACATGAAACTGTTTTGTTGGAAATCGTCTTTTTGGGTTGAAAATGAACTATTTTCATAGAAAATTTTCCTTTTCGTTTCAAGTTCATATATTAGTGTTGAAAATTCAACTGAGGCCTTTTTTGGATGAAAATTCGACTATTTGTTTTTTAATTAGCCTTTTTAATTTAAAATTCATCTATTTTACTGAAAATTGTAGAGTTTTTTTGCAATAAATAAATAAATGTGAAAATTTCAATTTGGTATCTGAAATACCATTTTATTCCGTTTATGAAACATCCTATTTTAAAAATATTAAAAGACAAAATCACTCTGACAATAACGTAAAGCATCTGTAGCAACAACAACATTTTTAATAGTAAGTTTCAGTATTCGGTAATTTGTTCACTCATTTTTGTTGTACAAATTAATTAGGTAATTTATGAGAAAAATAAAATAATGATCATAAAAATAATATATGATGATAATAATTATTTATATTTTTATTTTGAAATATTATTATGCAATAAAATAATTATTTAAAAAATGTTCGTTAAAACTTGAAGTGCTTTGTTCAACAAATTTTTTTTCTTTCGTTGAAAAGTCATCATTTTAGTTGTAAATTTATCTCTTTGGTTGCAATCTGCACTATTTTGTCGAAAATTTCTTTTTCTTTTTTATTGGAAAATACCTTTTCAACTGAAAATGTAACTTTTCCATTTTTGACTGAAAATTGATCTTTTATATTCAAAATTCAACTAATAAGTTGAACATTCAACCATAGGGAATTCAACAATTAACTTTTCAACTATTTTGAGCATTTAAAATTAATAATCAATCAATTTTACAATTTAAAGTGTACCATTTTCTACTTTAAATCTTGCAAAATTAGGAGATTCTGAATTTAAATTACTCAAAAAATATCGAAGTTATACCTTTTACTGTTAATAATTCGCATCTTTCAAAATGTAAGAATTGAAAATAATTGAACAATCTCACAAAACCATCAATAGATAAATTTTTTTAAAGTAACTCTGCAATTTACTAAGCCCGTTTCCAAATTAATCTGTGAGAAAAAGAATTTTTCATGAAAATGAAACCAATGCAAACACAAGACATTAAAAATTGGATTATTTTTAATTTCATAATGTGTCAAACTAAACATTTCGAGCATTGCCTCTCAAAATACATTTTTTTAAAGTGATTAAACTGTAAAATTTAAACTTGGAATTATAGTAATCTTATTTTATATTTATATTTTAATAATAAGCAATGATATTAATGTTTTCAATTAATTAATTGTTTAATATTTGCAATAAAATTCTTGGTAAAATTTCTAATATCAATGTTTTGAATAAACTGACAATGGAATTTAGAAGCATTTCGAGCAAAACACACTCAGTATAATTGCTAATTAAAAATAATAAGATGCATCTATTGCATTTGAAAAGAAGGATGTATTTCTGCCTAAGAAGTTTAAATTTTGACCAAAAAAGATGAATTTTCAACAAAATACATACATTTTCAACCAAAAACGATGAATTTTTTAATTCGAAATGTCAATTAAAAAAAAAATGGAATTGTTACATTTTCAGTGGAGAAAATTAATTCTCAATGAAAAAACAAATTTTTGGCAAAATAGTTTAATATTTGACCAAAGAGATGAATTTCCATCTAAAATGATGAATCTTCAAAAAAAAGCCAAGAAAAGTTTTCAACGTTCAACCAAATGGAATTTATGAACAAAAAGTTTCTTTTTAAAAGAAAATAGGAATAATTTTCTACAAAAAGCATCGATGATCAAAAATGGAATGGTGGAATCTTCAGTCTAAAAATTAATTTTCATCCAAAAATGAAACGAATTTTCAGCAAAATAGTCAAATCTTCAAATAAATAGTAGAATTTTTAACCGAAAAAGATGAATAATTCTGAGACAAAAATATAATTTTAGATTTTTCAGCAAAAATAAGAATATATTTAAGCGAGAATAGTTTAGAATTCAAAAAATTTGAATTAAAAGATTTCCAAAACTAATAAAAATATTTTTGAATTTCGTCCAAATTTCTGAGTGTCCTAAATATCGCTAGACTGACTTGATTTTTTAAAAATGATGTGAACATTTGTTTGACGAACCAAATTATCTAGACCTTGCTGCAATCATATTGCCAATGATGTCCTTTGAAAAATTTTTTGCTACCTATCAATATTTGTTCATTTTATAAACAAAGTCACATTTTTGGCGGTTTTAAGCGAAAAGAAATCGTTTTTTTCTTCTGACCTTTCTGAAATTATATTGTCAATAATGTTTTCTGCGAAAAAGGTTGTCACCTATCAATGTTTGTTTATTTTATAAACTAATTACATAAACAAATGCATATCTTGGGCGTTTTTAAGCGAAAAAATTGTTTTTTCTTCCGACTTTGCTAAAATTATATTGCCAATGATGTATTCTGAAAAAATGTTTGACACTCATTTATATTTGTATATTTTATAAACAAATTATATAAAAAATTCATATTTTTAACCTTTTTAGGCGATAAACACGGGCTTTCTTCTGACCTTATAAACGCCTATAATGTGTATTTTTTATATAACTTGTTTATACATTTTACAAATTACATTTTATCCCAAATTTTCGTCAAAGAACATCATTCATGATATAATTTCAATAAGATTAGATGAAAGCCCGATTTTTCTGTCTATAAACGTCTAGAATGTGCATTTTGTTTACCTAATTTGTTTTTAAAATACACAAATAGTGAGGCATAACAAAACTTCATCCAGGCAATTTATTTCCAATATAGTTTTAAAAATAATAAAAGAAGAAACGATTTCTTTCTGTCTATAAATATCTGCAATGTACATTTGTTTACAAAATAAACGTTTAGCAATGCTTGGCAACATTTCTCTGTAGAACATCATTGGCAATATAATTTCAGCAAGATCAGAAGGAAAAATTATTTCTTTTCACTTTGAAAACGCACGAAATGTGCATTTTTTAATATAATTTGTTCACGAAATTAACCAATATTTATGGGTGACAAAAATTGTCTCAAAAAAAAATAATTGGCAAGAGAATTTCAGCAAGGTCAGAAGAAAAAACGATTTCTTTTCGATCAAAAACGTTGAAAATGTACGTTTGTTTATATAATCTGTTTATAAAATAAACAAACACTGATAGGTGGCAAAATATTGATCAGAAAACCTTATTGACAATATAATTTCAGCAAGGTCAGAAGAAAAAACGATTTTTTTTCGCTTAAAAATGCCCAAAATGTGAATTTGTTTGTACAATTTGTTTATAAAATGAAAGAATAACATTAAATCTTAAATTTTAGTGGCCACGCATAATTCTAACGATGAAATCAAGCAATTTCAGAGCAGAAATATACTTTGAAGACAAATAACCCCTAATGTCGGGTATTTGTTAATAAAATTTGTTTATAACAATTAAATTTAGCAATAAATAATTAATTTATCTTTTTTATACCCCTGTACATTAAACCCAATAGATAAGTATTATAAGAAAAATTTTGTCCAGAAGATAAAAAATGAAATTTAAAAAATCCACATTTTTTTCGCTGTTTGCTTCTATATAAATATCAAATAAACAAACAAAAAATGAAAAATCTGCTCGCACCATTTTCTCAAAAATTTAGTCCTAAATTTTCAGAGAAAGATCTAAAATAGGTGTATAATTGCGTTCTAAATGTCATTTTGAACCTCGTGTTCCAATTTCACCCCACTGTGCGCCATCAGTGGATGCGCCCAATCATGGTCAGACCGATCCGTTTATTTCATCTCAAGGCTATCGGTAATAACGAATCAGAATTTATAGTTTTTGATTTTAGTAAGTTATTATCATTCTTTTTCTTAAGAAATGAGGTCAAAAGAAAAAAAACGTTGTCAGTCAATGGTATTCTAAAAAGAATATAATCGGCGATCGATAGTTCTATAAAATTGCTACCAATCATCTTCCCCGATGATCTTTAAGTGTAATTTATTTCTTGAAAACCTTCAAATGGCTCGTAACTACACAAATTTTTTTTTTCTTTTCAGGAATATATCCAACATTCCCTATTTTAGCATATATTAATTTTAAAAATCAGTCATGATGATTTTTTCAAGGAAAGCCGTACATTTGTCAAATTTTATAATTACTTAATGCGCGTAAATTTACTCCTAGTTGTGATATAATACTTTTCGATAAATTGAGCATACAATTTTTCCAGCCAAATAATAATTTTGATCAAAGGAAAATACTAAATATATGATACCATTCACCATTGCGCATTCGGAACATCCAATTTTTTTGTTTGTTTATTATTGATTCATTTACTTGCCAAACTATATATGTTTCAATTCGTATTCTTGTGTACATTCTGCATCATATTATTCGGCTTAAATAGAATATTGAAATATAAATGCTTTCACTGCGTAAAAGTGCGGTTGCACTTTAAAAATTATATAAATTCCATTAAGCAAATATGCATTACTTGACCGCATCAAAGAGATGCAGTTCATAAATATTGACTACAGAATTGTCGCATTTAAATATTTGCACAGCAGCACAGTGGGACCAAACGCATATTTTTCTTTGAAAAAGTCTACAGCCTTCAATTTGTAACCCACTTTACGATTTAAAAAAAATTAAAGAGCACTACATATCAAAGAGCACCTTCGTCATAGATTTTTGAATTTTCATTTGTTTATTTATTATATTTTTACTCAAAGTACGAGAAAATCGAGATTTTGCATATAATTATTATTTACTCTTCAACAACGGTTTGCATATAATGAGAATCATCTTGAATCCACGCAAGAGTACTCCCAGAATACAAATAGTTTGATTAATGTATGTTTCAATTGTTATAAACAAATTGAATCAACAAATAGCCAAATATCGCAATTTTGGTTGAAAAACATTTGTTCTTAGCTAGAAATTCTTCAAACTATTGTGAGAGTGATTGTCAGTCAGAATATCTATACATTATTGATAATTAGAATTTTCATAAACAATTTTTCGCAAAAATTTAAAATTTGCGGTTTTTCAATTGCGTTTTCCTTTCATCATCTTCATTGATGCAGATATTCTTCGCAATAATATATGTTAAATTATATTTGTAAGAATACAATGATTGTTAGTTTTTTAATTAAATGAAATAAATGAATATAAAACTTTGGCACTTTGGCCTGGAAAATAATTTTTTGCGCCAAAACTGCTTTACATTTTTGTGAAAAAGGTTTGCAGTCACTTTTTCTATGTAAAATTAACAATAAGCAATTCTTATTATTCACTGCTATTATTTAATTTCAAATAAAATGAAATTTTCATATATTTAAAAAATATTTTTATTTTGAAAAAAAAAATTATTTTCATCTGGAAATACTTTAAATTATTGTGAGAGTGATCATCAGTAACAATTTCTATAAAACATTAAAAATTATAATATTTATAAGCTTTTTGTGGAAGGAGTTGGTATTAATGGTTTTTAAATTTCGGATTTTCCTTCGTCATTTGAATTAATGCAGATATTCCTGATAATAATATAGGTTGAATTATATTTGTTGAAATAGAATAATTGTTAATTTTTCAAACAAATTGAATAAATGCAAAGCTTTGGCACTTTGGCCTGGAAAAGAATTGTGTTCACTAAAACTGATTTTTTCAATATATGAAAATTTCGTGATATTTGAAATTAATTCATAAAAATAAATGATAACAATTGCTCATTGTTAATTTTACATAGAAATAGTGACTGCAAACCTCTTTCACAAAAATGTAAAGCAGTTTTGGTGCAAAAAATTATTTTCCAGGCCAAAGTGCCCAACTTTTGTATTTATTTATTTCATTTGTTTAACAAATCAACAATTGGTGTTTTTTCACAAATATAATTGAACATATATTATTTTAAAGAATATCTGCATCAATTCAGATCATAAAATGAAAACCGCAATTGAAAAAAACCACAAATTCCAAATTTTTGCAAAAAATGGTTTATAACAATTGTAATTGTTAATAATTTAAAGATATTCTGACTAAAAGTCACTCTCACAATAGTTTAAAGCATTTTCAGCTGAGAACCAATGTTGTTCAACCAAAATTACAATATTTGGCTATTTGTAAATGTAATTTGTTTATAATAATAATTGAAACATACAATAATTGAATTATTTCTATTATGGGAGAACTTTTGCGTTGATTCAAGATGATTTTCATTATATGCAAACCGTTTTTGAAGTGTAAATAATAATTATGTGCAAAATCTCGATTTTCTCGTACTTTGAGTAAACATAAAATAAATTAAAAAAATGAAAATTCAAAAATGTGTGACAAAGCTGTTCTTCGGAATTTAGTGCACCTTAATTTTCAGAAAATCGTAAATCGGGTCAAAATTAAAGGCTGTAGACTTTTTTGAAAGAAAAATATACGTTTGGTCCCACTGTGAGCAGTGGCGAATACGACTGTAAGTCCTTTATATTTTATTTATTCGCGAAATTGAAAGATGAAAGAAAAATTAAAAATTAATTTTAATTTGATTTTCTACCTCAGTTTTTGCGAAAATTTCCACAGGATTACTATAACTGCAATATAGAAGTTAAGCAAATCTACCTTTGCCTGATTCAGAAGAGATGGGAATAATGCTAGGACAAATAAAGTATTTCAAAGAGCAGAAGAAAGAAAGAAAAAGTTGGTGAAGGAGGGTATTCAAGTAGATGGGATGAGGAATGTAAAGAGAAGATTCAATTTTTTGGTAAAAAATTTATATTTTTGAGGTAAAAATGCAACTGTTTTGCAGAAAAGTCGTCTTTTTGTTTCACAAATTCAACAATATGTAGAAAATTCATTTTTTAAAATGAAAATTCACATTTTCGGGTTGAAATTCAACTCTTTTACGGAAAACTCGTCCTTCTGGATTGAAATTTTAACAATTTGGTAACTTATATTTTTGATTGAAAAGTGATATTTATTATAATAAAAATTCAACTATTTGGCAGAAAATTAATATTTTTGGTTGGAAATTCAAGTTTGTGCTAAAAATTTTATACAATTTGTTGAATATTCGCCTTTTTTTGTAAACAATCAATTTTTGGGCTTAAAAATGCAATTGTGTTCAATCTTTGGTTTCAAGTTGAACTATGCCTTTGTTTGAATTTTTTCAGTTAAAAAATTTAAATATTTGGTTGTAAACTTATATAGCCTGTTTAGAATTAATCCTTTTTAGTGAAAAATTAATCTCCTTGGTTTGAAATTAAAGTATTTGGTTAGTAATTTTTTTCAAAATTCTTTTTTGGGTTAACTTTTTTTTTAAAAATGAAAATTGTAATATTTGAATAAAATTAACTTCTTTTTTGAAACTTTATACTTTCGGATTGAAAATTTAACATTACATTACAAGATTATTTTTTACGCCGATAGATGAATTTGCAACGAAATACATAATATTTGTAACAAAATAGTTAAAGGTTTTTACGGAAAATTCGTCCTTGTGGCTTGAGATTTCAAATATTTGGTAACTATTATAGTTTTGGTTGAAAAGTGACATTGATCAGACGAAAAGTTCAACTATTTGCTAGTAAATTAATATTTTTGGTTGAAAATTGGAGTTAGTGCTAAAAAACATATCCAATTTGTTCAATGTTCGCCTTTTTTGGTAAACAATCAATTTTTGTCTTTGAAAAAGCAATTGTGTCGGTGAAATCTTCAGTTCAAAGTTGAACTACTTTCTTGAAAATTAATTTTTTTTTAAGAAGAATAATTTTAGTTGAAAGTTCATCCCTTTGTTTGAAAATTCTATTTTTGGTTATTAATTGATTTTTTTAGTTGAAAAATTTAACTATTTTGTTGAAAATTGATAAAGCTTGTTTAAAATTAATCCTTTTTGGTAAAAAATTATTCTCCTTTGTTGAAAATTCAAGTATTTGCTTAGAAATTTTTTTAAAATTTCACTTTTGGTTGAACTAATTATTGAAACTTAAAATTTAAACTATTTGAATAACAATTAACTTTTTTATTGAAACTTTATATTTTCGAGTTGAAAATTTAACTGTTTTATATAGAACATTCGTCTTTTTGTCTTGAAAATTCATCAGTTTGGTAGAAAGTTCAACTCCTGTGTAGAAGATTCATTCTTTATTGAAAATAAAAATTTTTCAAATGACAATGTAAATATTTAGTTTTTTCGTAAAAATCCATTTTTTAGTTCAAAAATTTAACTGTTTGGTTAAAAATTGATGCAATTTGTTAAAAATTGTCCTTTTCGGAGAAATACGAATTTTTTTGGTTAAAAGTTGTAAATATTTAATTAAAAATTATACTTTTTTG
The DNA here is from genome assembly GCA_011634705.1 of Andricus grossulariae. NCBI lineage: Eukaryota > Metazoa > Arthropoda > Insecta > Hymenoptera > Cynipidae > Andricus > Andricus grossulariae. The sequence continues at coordinate 9,370 of JAABKJ010014729.1, forward strand.
TAGAAAGCTCGTCTTTTTAACTAGAATATTCCACTATTCAGTTCAAAATTGATGTATTTTGTTGAGAATTCATCTTTTATAGTACAAAAATCATCTTGGTGGTTAAAAATGAATTTTTTTGGTTGAAGATGCATAATTTTAATTTAATATTCATCTGTGGTTGAAAACGTAACTACTTTGTTGAAAATCAATTTGTCTTTTTTTTATAAAAATTCAACTACTTGGTTGAAAATTGATATTTCGCATTTGAAAATTAAACCATTTTTTTTAAATTCTATGAACTTTGTGGAAAATTCGTCTTTTTTGTTAAGAATTAATCTTTGTGGTTGAAAATTCATCTTTTTGGCATAAAATTCAACTTTTTCAGTTGAAGATTCATCATTTTAGTTTAAAATTCATCACTTTGGTGTAAAATTAATTAATTTAACCAAAAATTTAACAGTTTCATTTTTATTTGAAAATTGATCTTTTCTAGTTCAAAATTCAACAATTTCGATATTTGTTAAAAATTCGATTTTTGTTTGTGTGGAAAATTATCTTTTTCTTAGAAAGCTAATCTTATTGTTTAAAAATTCTTCTTTTTAGTTGAAAATTAAGTATTTCAGTTAAATATTTATAAATTTAGTTGAAAATTCATCTTTTAGGTTGAAATAAAATTATTCGGTTGGAAGTTAAACTCTTTTGTTG
>JAABKJ010014730.1:0-10056 GCA_011634705.1 Andricus grossulariae
TGAATTTCAAATTGTTCAATTTTAAACGCAATCCTGCAAGTTCAATTCTTTTTAATTCCATACGAAATATTCTTCTTTTTACAAACTTTTACCTTACCTAAAATTTTATATTTTGGAACGTTTTCAATTCAAAATCGCTCAAAATATATATTTTTTTAATTTCAAACACTTTATCTTTTAAATTATTATTAATTATTAATTCTTATTAATTCCATACGAAACATTCTCCTTTTTTAAAAATTTTACCTTATTTAAAATGGTATAATTTGGAACATTTTCAATTAAAAAACGATCATTTTTTCTTAAAATTTCCAACACTTTAAATTTTAAACGATTTTATTTAGAATTTATAAAAGTTCAATTCCTTTTAATTAAATTCGAAATATTCTCCTTTTTACAAACTTTTACCTTACCTAAAATTTGTTTATTTGGAACCATTTCAACTCAAAATCGCTCAAAATACTTTTTTAAAAATTACTTTAGTTTTTAAATTATTCAATTTTATACGTTTCTGTTTATAAATCATACAATATCAATTTTTTTTAAATCAATTTGAAATTTTTTTCTTCTTTCAAAATTTTACCTCATCCATAATTATTTATTTTTGAACGTTTTTTATTCAAAATTGGTCAAAATATTTTTTTTTAAATTTCAAACACTTTCAAAATTTCAATTATTCAATTTTATACGCTTTTATTTATAAATCATACAAGTTCAATTCCTTTTAATTCAATTTGAAATCTTTCCTTCCTTCAAAATTTTACCTTATACAAAATCGTTTATTTTGGAAGTTTTTTATTCAAAATTGGTCAAAATATTTTTTTTTTTAAATTTCAAACACTTTCAAAATTTCAATTATTCAATTTTGTACGCTTTTTTTATAAATCATACCAGTTAAATTCTTTTTAATTCTATACGAAATATTCTTCTTTTTTTAAATTTTATCTAATCTAAAATTCTTTTATTTGGAACGTTTTCAATTCAAAATCGTTATTTTTATTAAATTTCAAACACTGTCAATTTTAAATTATTCAATTTTAAACGAAATCCTACAAGTTCAATTCCTTTTAATTCAATTTGAAATATTCTCCTTTTTACAAATTTTTACCTTGCCTAAATTTTTTTATTTTTGAACGTTTTCAATTCAAAATCGCTCAAAATATATATATTTTTTTATTTCAAATACTTTAACTTTTAAATTATTCAATTTTAAAGGCAATAATACGAGTTCAATTCTTTTTAATTCCATACGAAATATTCTCCTTCTTTAAAAAATTTGTCTTATCTAAAATTGTTTAATTTGGAACGTTTTCAATTCAAAATCGTTATTTTTTCAAATTTCAAACACATTAAATTTTAAATTATTCAATTTTAAACACAATCCTACAAATTCAATTCCTTTTAATTCAATTTAAAATATTATCCTTTTTACAAACTTTTACCTTACCTACAATTTTTTATCTTGAAACATTTTCAATTCAAAATCGCTAAAAATATTATTTTTTTTATTTCAAACACCTCAACTTTTAAATTATTCAATTTTAAAGGCAGTAATACAAGTTTAATTCTTTTTAATTCCATACGAAATATTCTCCTTTTTTTAAACGATTTTGTTTAGAATTTATACTTGTTCAATTCTTTTTAATTCCATACGAAATATACTCCTTTTTTGAACAATTTCGCCTCATCTAAAATTGTTTAATTTGGAACATTTTGAATTCAAAGTCGTTTTGTTTTCAAATTTCAAACACTTTGAATTTCAAATTGTTCAATTTTAAACGCAATCCTGCAAGTTCAATTCTTTTTAATTCCATACGAAATATTCTCCTTTTTTCAATATTTGACCTTATCTAAAATTGTTTAATTTGGAACGTTTTCAATTCAAAATCGATAATTTTTTTTTAAATTCAAATACTTTCAATTTTAAATTATTCAATTTTAAAACGATTTTATTTAGAATTTATACAAGTTTAATTCTTTTTAATTTAATTTGAAATATTCTCCTTTTTTCAAATTTTACCTAATCTAAAATGTTTTAATTTGTAACTTTTTCAATTCAAAATCACACAAAAATTTGGTTTCTCAAATACTTTAAATTTTAAATTATTCAATTTCAAATGCAATAATACAAGTTCAATTCTTCTTAATTCCATACGAAATATTCTCCTTTTTAAACAATTTTACCTCATCTAAAATTGTTTAATTTGGAATGTTTTCAATTCAAAATCGATAATTTTTTTTTTTAATTCAAATACTTTCAATTTTAAATTATTCAATTTTAAAACGATTTTATTTAGAATTTATACAAGTTTAATTCCTTTTAATTCAATTTGAAATATTCTCCTTTTTCAAATTTTACCTAATCTAAAATGTTTTGATTTGTAACTTTTTCAATTCAAAATCACACAAAAATTTTGTTTCTCAGACACTTTAAATTTTAAATTATTCAATTTCAAATGCAATAATACAAGTTCAATTCTTTTTAATTCCATACGAAATATTCTTCTTCTTTTTTAATTTTACCTTATCTAAAATTGTTTAATTTGGAACGTTTTCAATTGAAAATCGCTATTTTTTTTAATTTCAAATACTTTCAATTTTTAATTATTCAATTTTATACACTTTTATTTATAAATCATACAACTTCAATTCCTTTCTATTAATTTGAAATATTCAAAATTTTTCAAAATTTCACGAATTCTGAAATTTTTTATTTGTAATGTTTTCAATTCAAAATCGCTCAAAATATTCTTTTAATTTCAATTATTTTCAATGTCAAATTATTCAATTTTGAACTCAATAATACAAGTTCAATTCTTGTTAATTCCATACGAAATATTCTCCTTTTTTTAAATTTGATCTAATCTAAAATTGTTCAATTTGGAACGTTTTCAATTCAAAATCGTTATTTTGTTTTTAAATTTTAAACACTTTGAATGTTAAATTATTGAATTTTAAACGCAATCCTACACGTTCCGTTCCTTTTAATTCAATATGAAATATTCTCCTTTTTTACAAATTTTTACCTTGTCTAATATTTTTTATCCTGGAACGTTTTCAATTCAAAGTCGCTCAATTTTCTTTCTAAACTCTTTAACTTTTAAATTATTCAATTTGAACGCAATAATTCAAGTTCAATTTCTTTCAATTCCATAAGAAATATTTTCCTTTTTTTTCAAAATTTTACCTTATCCAAAATTTTATAATTTGGAACGTTTTTAATTTTAATCGCTCAAAATATTTTTTTTTTATTTCAAACACTTTACCTTTCAAATTATTCAATTTTAAAGGCAATAATACAAGATCAATTCTTTTTTAATTCCCTACAAAATATTCTCCTTTTTTCAAAATTTTACCTTATTTAAAATTGTATAATTTGGAACGTTTTCAATTCAAAATCGTTATTTTTTTTAACTTTCGAACACTATAAATGTTTAATTATTCAATTTTAAACGATTTCATTCAGAATTTATAAAAGTTCAATTCCTTCTAATTCAATTTGAAATATTCTCCTTTTTACAAATTTTTACCTTACCTAAAATTTTTTATCTTGGAACGTTTTCAATTCAAAATCGCTCAAAATATTTTTATTTTTTTATTTCAAACACTTTAACTTGTGAAGTATTTAATTTTAAAGGCAATAATACAGGTTCAATTCTTTTTAATTCCATATGAAATATTCTTCTTTTTTTAAATTTTATCTAATCTAAAATTGTTTAATTTGGAACGTTTTTAATTCAAAATCGTCAATTTTTTTTAAATTTAAAACACTTTGAATTTTAAATTATTCAATTTTAAACGCAATCCTACAAGTTCAATTTCTTTTAATTCAATTTTAAATATTCTCTTTTTTACAAACTTTTACCATACCTACAAATTTTTATCTTGGAACGTTTTCAATTCAAAATGGTTAATTTTTTTCTAAATTTCAAACACTGTCAATTTTATATTATTCAATTTTAAACGATTTTATTTAAAATTTATAAAAGTTCAATTCCTTTTAATTCCATATGAAATATTCTCCTTGTTTTAAATTTTACCTTATCTAAAATTGTTAAATTTGGAACGTTTTTAATTCAAAATCGTTTTCTTTTTAAATTTCAAACACTTTTAATTTTAAATTATTCAATTTTAAAAACAATAATACAGATTCAATTCCTTTTCATTCCATTCAAAATATTTTAATTTTTTCAAAATTTTACCTAATCTAAACATGTTTAATTTTAAATGTTTTGAATTTAAAATCGTTGAATATATATATTTTTTTGAATTTTAACCGCTTTAAATTTCAAATTATTGACTATCGTTCCAACGAATTTTTAAACTTTTAATTAAAAAATTTGTTCATTAATAGTAAATGCCCTCATACACAGAATTAGTTGGAATTAATATTTCTGACAAAAAAATTCTTTCTTTCTATTTAAAATCAATCATTTATTTTCGTGATTAAACAATTAGTTTGATAATCTTTAAAAATAATGAAAAATAAAATAAAATCATACTTTAAACATGAAATCAGAATAGATTTACTTACAGTTTTAAAAAATCCATTTTAAACTTCCCGCTCATTCACGTAAATTTTATGTTAATACTGTAAAATAAGGGCAGGGTGGGGGCAAAAAATTGAAAACTGATCACCTTACATGGCGGGTTTTTTTATTTTTTATTCTTTTGTCCTTTTCCGCACTCTTTTTAATTTTATTAATTTTTAATCGCCTAAACCATAATTTATTATTAATTTCTCTCATATTTAATAATCCCAAATTAATAAAGTTTCTTGTGTGGGAGAAATAAACGGAATACATTTGATTAGAAGAATTTAAAAAAATGCAAATGTAGTGTACGATCCGGCGTGTAGAGTGCGCTGCGATCGCGGGATCGATTGCCGCCCCTTCGATTTTTAACTCTAAATAATCGTTATTTTCGAGAAAATTTGCCAGAAACGGATATTATTTTGAGAAGAGAATATCAGAAAAAGGATCTTTGACTCGTGGGAACCGCGATTTTGAGAAAATTTCTTCTAAAAGTGTGTTGCATACGAAAGCGGAATTCGCGTTCTTTTCTTTTTACCGCCTATACTTTAAACAGAGTAACGATCAGCGCTTCACGTTTGCGACGTTGCCAAACCGTGCAGCAATCCCTACATGGAACCCCTTGCATTTCGAGTTTCGATTAAAAAATTATTTTAACCGGGAATTTTATCAAAATAAACTGTCTTGATATTTAAAATAATTGTTAAAAATGAAAAGTTCATTTTTAAATGAACAATTGCATTATTCAAAATGAATGAATTAACTTTGAAGCTAAAGAGACTAATTTTCAACAAAATAAAACTTTAAAATTAATAAATAATGATGAATAAAATATTAATAAAATAAAATTATAATAAAATTATAAACAATTCTACTCTTGGAATGTTATAATCATGTATTTTATTTATGAATGTTAATTTTTAATTAGGAAAAATGAATTTTCGAACAGTAAGTTAAATTTTCAAGTAGAAAAATTCAATTTTCAAACAGAAATGGAATTCTTCAATTTTCAGTTTGAAAAATTAAGTTTTGACACAAAAAAAGAGGAATTTTCCACAAAATATTTGAATCCTCTACAAAAAAGATTAATTTTCAACAAACAAGATTAATTTTCTACCTAAAAAGACGTATTTTAAAAAAATTACAATGAATTTGCTACCAAATTGTTTAAATTTTAACTTTGCAAATAAATTTTCAACCAAAATTGGAAGAAAAATATTTTAAAAATAAATAAATAAATAGTTGAATTTTTAAGCTAATAAGATTAATTAGTTACATTTTCAAATTAATAATTTAATTTTCAACCAAATAGTTCCATTTACAACAAAAAATATGAATTTTTGAAAAAAGTCATTGTCAACTAAATGGCGGAATTTTCAAGCCAAAAAGAGGAATTTTCTACTCACAAAAAAAAAGAAGAATTTTTACCCAAAAAAATAAATTGTCAAACAAAAAAGTCGAGTTTTCAAAAAAATACATGAATTTTCAGTTACAAAAGTTAATATTGAAAAAGAAAAAATTGAAAAAAAAGAATTTCCATCCAAAAAGATTAATTTTCTACCTAACAACAAACAAAATTAATTTCTTAACAAAAAGTTGAATTTTCTAAAAACTACATAAATTTTCATTCAAAAAGATTAATTTTCAACCAACAAGATTTATGTTCTACCAAAAAAGACGATTTTTCAACAAAATAGTTGAATTTTCAACCAAAAATATACATTTTCATCAAAAAAGTTGAATCTTGCACCAAAGAGATTAATTTTCAACAAAAAATTTGAATTTTCAACAAAATAGTTGAATTTTCAACCAAAAATATAAATTTTCAAACCAAAAAGACAAATTTTCTATTAAAAAGAGTAAAATTTTCAAAAAAATAGTTCAATCTTCAACCAAGAAAAAGAAAAATTAATTTTCAATCTAAAAAGACGAATTTTCTATACAAGAGTAAAATTTTCAAGAAAATAGTTAAATCCTTAACCAAAAAGTTGGATTTTCTACTAATAAGATTAATTTTCTACCAAAAAAGATGAATTGTCAACATAATAGTTGAATCCTCAGCCAAAAAAAAAAAATTAATTTTCAACCAAAAATTTGTATTTTCTACCAATAAAATTAATTTTCTACCAAAAAAGGCGAATTTTCAACAAAATATTTGAATTTTCAACCAAAAATATAAATTTTCAACAAAAAAGTTGATTCTTCTACTAAACACATTAATTTTCAAACAAAAAGTTTAATTTTCAAGCTAAAAAAACGAATTTCCTATAAAAAAGTAAAATTTTCAACAAAATAGTTAAATCTTCAACCAAAAAAAAAATTTATTTTTAACTAAAAAAGACGAATATCTAAAAAATAGTTGAATCCTCAACCAAAAATATGGATTTCCATCAAAGAAGATTAATTTTCCCCCTGAAAAATATTGAATTAGTTTACTGGTTTCAATTATAACTCAGTTCGCATTTACTCAAAAAAACGGGAAAAAATAAAAAAAAGGGTCAAGTTTCTTGAAAACAGAAAAAAAACAAGAATTCTCAAAAAAAAATAGTTTAAAACAGAGAACTAGAGAAAAAAATCCAACTCCGCACAGCATTCCTTTTAAATCATTCCAACATGTCCACCACCCGAAATTTAAAAAAGGCTCGAATTAAAAATTGTTTCGCGCCTCAGCTCGAAACTGGAATTCGGAAATGTGGCAACGTCGCTTAGCCATTTCCATCTCAACGCGTGTGTTTAGTTTTTGTCAGTATTTGCATCGTGGTGCACCGACTGGGCCGGACGTGGTTAAAAAAATATAACTTTGGGCCAGGCAAAATGCAAAATGCACGATAAATAATTTCCGGGGATGAACTGAGTATCGGGGATTGATTGAGTAATATCGGAGATTGAATTCGGGAATACGGGCAATTCGCCGAAGACGTTTTGTGGCCCTGCCATTCTCGGCGAGAACGTCGGAGGAGTCAGTTGTCGTGGTATTATTCCCTTCGCGTTTTGTCGATCACAACCAAACTAACAACGCATTGTCGGGCTCGAATCGATTTCTCAAATCGAGGCACGAGGAAGACGACGACTGAAGAAAAGCCGAGACCATGGTGAGTTTATTCGCGAATCGCCGGAACTTTTCTCTACGCGCGTTTTTTCTTTCCGTGACCAAGGAGCTTCTCCTTGAGGATAGCATTCCAAAATAAGAGAATGAGAAAATTCACAATTTCGGTTTTTCAATTACCCCCGGATTTCAGAAAAACCGCAGAGATCTCTGCGAATTTGTGGACTTGCGAAAAGCATTTTTTTCGGAGCACGCCATACTCTGCACTTTTTTTTCGTCTACTTTTTTTTCTTTTCTTTTTAAATCGTATGCACAGAAGGTCGTTTTTTATTCCGTTGAACTCCGGAATCATTGTTTATTCACGTTAGTTGAAGAAGGGAAAAAATTTACGATCGAGTGACTGGCTGATATTAAAAAAAAATTCAGATTTTTATTTTTTGAAAATTGTGTGCAGTATTGGGTCGGGGTTTTGAAACAAGTGTTATGTTTTTTTTCTTTTTTGGAAGATCTTTTCGTAATGATTTTTTATTCGAGCCTTTTTTTCGTTGATGGGAACATAACCTATTTCTCGCGTGCGAGATCTGATCCGCGGAGATGACAAAATGAGATGAACGAACGTGTTTGAAAAAGCGCGCAAAATTTTAATTAGTTTTAATTAGTTTACTGCTATATATGTTATTTATATTCTCTTTATTGATTTGATTATGGTATCCAATCGATAAATAAATTAACAAATTCACAGGTGCCAGAATACTTTATTATAAATGTTAAAAATAGAAGACACATAACCTTAAAAATGTTATAAACAATTCTTCATCAATTTACAAAGGATAAGTCTTTGCAATCATTTAAAAAAAAATCTAATTCGATATATTGCTAAAAAAATTAAGGAACTTTAAATGATTGCGTAAAAAAAGTAAATTTCTTTTAAATGTTGTGTAATTGAGAATTGAACGATTTTGACGAGTTTTTTTTTAAATCGATTTTTTCTGAATCAAATTGATCAAATTATGATGTTTTTGAAACAGGCAACAACACGATTTAAAGAATCTGTGAGCGATGAGAGCAGTGGAAGTGATTTTGACGACGACGAAGATCCTGACAAGATTGAAGTTCCTGGTGAGTTTATATCTTTTTTTTTTCGAATTTCTTAATTTAAAAAACGGGAATTTACTTCTGATCGTAGCAAAATTCAAGTTTTCATTATTTTAATAATTGTTGTCAATTTAGAAAAGTAGTTTTTATTGCAATATGAAATTAAGAATATATTTTAAGATACAATTCGGATTTAAAAGAAAGGAATTTAAAAGAATCCCTGTTTCAAGTCAAAATTTGTCACAATTTCAAAGTTCCCTTTTCCAAATTTTAGATAAAGAAAATACTTCAAACAGTTTTTAGAGTAAAAGTAGTATTTCAAAAAACAAATATTGCTGAAAATTCATCTTTTTGATTGAAAATTCATTTTTTTTCAAAAGAAAATTGGTATTTTTAGCTTTAAAATTAATTTTCTAGGTTGAAAATCAATATTTGGTGAATGATTCAAATTTTTGGTGGGAAATTCAACTATTTTGTTGGAAATTCTTCTCTTTTTGGTAAAAAATAAACCTTATTGGTTGAAAAATAATCTTTTTCGATGAACATTCATGTATTTTGTAGAAAATTCGTTTTTTTTGGCTTGAATATTCAACAATTTGGTAGAAAATTAAACTATTTGGTGGAAGATTAAACTATTTTATTAGAAATTCGTCTTTTTTTGGTTGAAAATTAATCAATTTGGTGGAAAATTCAACTTTTTTGTCGAAAATTTATATTTTTGGTTGAAAATTTAATTATTTTGTTGAAATTTCGTCTTTTTAGTTGAGGATTCAACTATTTTGTTAGAAGTTCGTCTTTTTGGTTGTAAATTCAACTGTTCGGTGAAAGGTTTACATTTTTGGTTAAAAATTTATATTTTTGGTTGAAAATTCGACTATTTTTTATTAAAAACTCATCTTTTTCGGTTGAAAATTAATCTTATTGGTCAAAAATTAATCTTTTTAGATGGAAATTCATGTATTTTGTAGAAAGTTCGTCTTTTCGGTAGAAAATTAATTTTATTCGTCAAAAATTAATCTTTTTGGATAAAGTTTCATGTAGTTTTTAGAAAATTCATCTTTTTTGTAGAAAATTCTTCTTTTTGGCTTGAAAATTAATCTTTTTGTTAGAAAATCAATCTACTTTATTGAAGACTCAAATTTTTTGTTGAAAATTAATCTTTTTGGTTGAAAATTTTATTATTTTGTTGAAAATTCGTCTTTTTTGGTAGAAAATTAATCTTATTGGTTGAAAATTCATCTTTTTAGATGGAAATTCATGTATTTTGTAGAAAGTTCGTCTTTTCGGTAGAAAATTAATTTTATTGGTCAAAAATTAATCTTTTTGGATAAAGTTTCATGTAGTTTTTAGAAAATTCATCTTTTTTGTAGAAAATTCTTCTTT
>JAABKJ010014731.1:0-10055 GCA_011634705.1 Andricus grossulariae
AAAAGTTACAAATGTTTGAAAGTAAGGCTTTGCTTCAAAAACCCAAAAATTATACCCCCTCTACTTTGATAAATAATCATCAAAATGAATTAATTTTTGGCGTGAGAAGTACTATCTAATAGAACTACACTTAGGCCAATTTTTAGCCTGATCGGACAACTTTCATTTTGGTGGTGGGTACATTTCAGAAATTATGCCCCATATGTGCTGTGATATTTCATTGCTTTGATTTTACATTTGTTTGCGATCATGCCCCATATGTGCTGTGATATTTCATTGCCTTGATTTTACATTTGTTTGCGATCCCCTCTTGCCCCATTTTTAGTGTCAATCATTAATATGTGCCGTGATATTTCATTGCTTTCAATTTACCTTGGTTTGCGATCCATCTTGCCCATTTTTAGTGCCAATCAATAATATGTGCTGTGATATTTCGTTTCTTTGACTTTACTTATATTTGCGACCCTTTTTGCCCTATTTCTTAGTGCCGAATTGCCCGAAAATAATGAAGTGTCATCGTATTTTACCTCTATGAATGCATGACCCCTGGAGATGACCTCGCAAAATATCCTGTACCGCTCTCGATCCCTAGCGATAACCTTTTCTTAATAGTGCCTCCAATTATGTCATCAATGTTGAATCACCCACACCGAAAAATTCTCGACCCAGTGAGACCGTTCTAGTGGACCGTTTCCGATACCTTGTGATGACCCCTTTTGGAACCATCCATTTTAGAACCTTTTATTGCAATATCACCACTATAGCTTTTGCGATTTTGTTGGAATTACTCCTTTTGGCCCCTTCTGCAAATGCACAAGCTAACCTCAATTCATGAGACCAATTTTATAACCTTTCATTGCATTATCCCCACTATAGCTTTTGCGAGCCTTTTGGAATAACCTCTTTTGACCACTTTTGCGGTCCCTGTGTAAAATGTTTGATAATGTAGCAACCCTTTCCCTTATCGACCAATTATATCACTAACGGATTTCGACCCTGATATTTCTTTGATATGTTTTATAATACTATTTTTGACCTGGTGATGACCCTTTATTTGCAACGTTTGCGATTCTTGTCAGTTGCCCTCCCATTTTCGAGTACCCTTTCTATATTTTGGAAAACATTTTGTATAAATTTTAGAAACCACTTTTCGTCCATTTTCGAGAACCCTTTCTTTATTTTGGAAACCCTTTTGTATGTATTTTAGAAATCCTTTTGGTATTTATTTTCGAGAACCCTCTTTGTATCTGTTTCCGGGAACCCTTTTATATCTACCCTCGAGACACAGTTAGCACCTATTTTGAAGAACCCCCTTTATATTTATACCTGAGAACCCCCGGCGTACTTTATTTGAGGAACCCGTTTCGTGTTTGTTTAAGGAACTCTTCTTATGCCTATTATCAAGAACCCCGTTATATTCAACCTTTAACCCCTTTAGTAACCATTTTGAGAACCCCTTTTGCGTTATTTTCTGAGACCCCTTTGGTATTTATTTATGAGCATCCCCCATTATATTTTCGAGAACTTTTAATATTTATTTTTGCGAACCCCTGTATCTCTCTGCCAGAAGAAGAGTTCCTTTAATTGTTTAGTCAAATGAGAACCCTCTATCCCGATGCGTTAATACGTATTTACCGATTTATAATGTTTTATACGCTGTATTATTTTAATGCATTTATATATTATATGTTTCATAATTTTTGGTATTATTATGTGTATCTAGTAATCCTGGTTGCGAACCGTCCATTAGCTCAATCCCTCAACCGTCCATTAGCTCAATCGGCTGTTAAGGTAGAACCACGATTCGCTTGTTGATTGTAATTTTCCTAAAGATTATCTTAAGAATGTAACCATTATCATGTTCTGTTATCGTATAATTCCAATGTTAGATCGATTGAAATTGTTTAATTGCGATCCTCCCCTTCAATTTTTTAGTTTTTTTATGAATTTGACGTCCTTCTTGCGATTTAATGTTGTATTTAATGTTTTATAATTACGTGCCCCACCCCCCCCCTACCAAATTCAGTTTAGACTGAGCTAGTAGTTTTTTTTGACTCAAATGTTGCCTCTTGAATTCTGGTTTATCTTCTACCTATTTTGATATCTTTTGTCTTTCGTTACCTCTTATTATCTTTTCATAGTTACTGTTACTCTCGAGACTTTTTATATTTTCGATTATCTTATCCTTGGATATTTGAATGTCGTTTGCTCTTTTTTTGGTATTTCGGATTATCTTATTTTTTACCTTTTTTTGTTATTTTGGATTATTGCTTGTTTTGAATTAAGGTGTACCCTTTTGACTGAGGTTTGTGAGGTTTTCGTTTATCGTTTAGCCTGAAATGTTAATCGTTCAGTGAGTTTCCCTTTTCCGTTTGGCATGTAGATTCCGTGCATCTTTACCTTAGCTCACTCACTTTATCTGAATTGATTCGCCTTTTTCCCAAACAAGGACTGATGCCCAAAAATCAAGACTCTTTTTATCGTTCTAATTGTTTGTTTAAAAAGTCGTATATTTCGATTAGGATCCCTGTGCGCTCTTTCAAGAGACCACCTAAATCAATATTTGATTGGGGAAAAGGTAGCGTTACATGAGTGTTGATAATACACAATAGGTCACCTGGATATGGAGTGCTACCTATTACACCAATAACCCCCACCCTCTGAGATGGGAAAACCAACTGTCACTTCAGAGAGTATGAGTTTGTTCAGGAAGCACCAAATGGCGGAAAATATATCGGATACAAGTCAAAAACTACCAGAAAAACTTGAATCAAGACGGAAACGGCCCAAAGGTGAAGCTCCTCAAATCACCAGAGCAGTTAGAAGGCCATCAGTACTACGAAAAACTAACTACAAACCTAATCAATCTAAACCTAGTCAGTCGCCTTAAACCATCACATCTGTGCCGGTACCACGTAGGCCACCAGCGGGAATGAAAATGCCAGATCCTAAGGAAAGTGGATAACCAGAAGACTCATTAGGCGAAAGGCAGTAGTAGACAACCCAAAAACCCCTAGAAATAGTGATGATTCAACGTGTTTACATGAGACATCGGATAATAGTGATGACAAGTCGGATCCTCACGTTTTCCGGAGCTTTCATAGTGTAGTTCCGGGATTGGGAATAACCTCTATGCAAAAAAAAGGAAGACCCACCCACTAAAGAAGTATCAGCTAATGGACAATCCACTAGTCCCAGGTTCAGTTCAGCAGTTGACCCCTATGTCAACGTATATATAGCTGGGTCATGTACTTATAACGGGAATGACTAGTCCAAAGCAGGAATTGGGGTCTGGTTTGGACCAGACCACCCCCTAAATGTCTCTCGACCAGCACGGGGACGACAAACTAATAACACAGCAGAAATAGACGCTATACAAAGGGTTCTTGAAGCTGGGATTCCAAAGCTAAGAATAAATACTGACTCGAAAAATTGTAATAAATAGTGCTACAGAGTGGACCCCTAAATGGGAAAAGAACGATTGGAAAACGTACAAAAACAAACTCGTTAAGAATCGAGTGGAGTCAGCGGATCAGGGTAAGGATAACCTAAAGGATTTCTTGTAAAAGTAATTCATTCAATTCGACCAATCGATTGCAGAACATGGGGTGAACATATCCAATCTCGAACCAGCATCGATTTACTGGGATCATGAAAGTCTGAAAATTCCTTGCACGCATGTATCCGATGGAGAAGAGGACGAGAATCTACTTAAGCAATTCGAAGCCTTTGATCCATGCTCAGAATACGACGATCATGTCTTTGCAGAAAGATTGGGGAATTTCCTGAAGGAATACGAGAATAATACCCGACTAAATAATGATCAGTCTCAAGTACCAGTTTAATCAGAAGCTGAACCTGAGAGATCGGAATTCGATCCTGTGGTACCTCTCGAAACCGGACAAAAATCCGGGGTGTCCAGGAAAAACATATTGCGGTTTACGAATGTAGAAGAAGAACAAGAACCTCCTCAAGGCATTACTCATAACCCTGGACGATCTTGGTATCCATCACCAATGGCTACCAATCCCCCGGGTGCTATGTCTACTCCTTTTCCAGCAGCACCAACGAAGAAGACCAAGGTCTACCTCCAAGAAAAAGGGAAATTATGCCCCGAAGGTTAATCCAGTAAACAACGAAAGACAGTACCTTAATCGACATTGAAATTCCCTACATTGATCCTCCTACTCCCCCCTTTACAACTACAAGCCTCATAACTACACACATTTTATATCTGAAATTTGTAAGCCCTCTAACCAAATACCAAAACTCCTGATCGCTACTGTAAGTCTAAGAAAGGATAAGTTCTACACACTCCTCACGGTCGACACAAAACATACTCCATCATAGTCACACAAAGATATGACGATGAGCTAGAATGGGAGGAAGTGTATAAAGCATTGCAATAAAGTGTATAAAGGATTGTATGAAGGATTCCGTGACTCTGTTACGGAAAAATCGAGGTACCCCTGAAGAGTTATGACCGAGCATAATCTTAGAAAACCACGGCAGCCTGAACGCGAGAACCAATGGTAATAACCGATACTCTAGCTGAGCCCGTTGACAAAGTCTCACTAGATACGGACTACATAAAACAATATTCGGTGAACTATGGCGATTGGGACCGACTGCTCCCTTTCGGCATGTTTTCTTATAACACCTTGGTGCACGAGGCCACAAATTTCATCCTCTACGAACTAGTTTTTGGCCGACAAACCAGAGTGCCTAGCTCATTTCCTGAAGGAGAGTATGTGGAAACCTACAGTTCCTACCTCAAGGACTTGATCACTCGGTTGACTAAGTTTCAAGTGTCTTGCCGGATAAACCCTGGTAAAGGCGAAACTGCGATCAAAGGAAATCTATGATAAGAAGGCTCGGCCCCGAAAAGCTAAATTAGGTGATCTAGTGTACGTGGTCAAGGACTTCAGGCTCGCGAAATGCGACCGCTGAGAACATGGCCCCTATACTATAGTAGGATTCACTCCTGATAACATAATTTTAAACACTGAAGAAGGAAAATGCTGCTGCTTTAATGTCTAATATCCATTTCCTTATAGGTCACTTTTTCAAATTCAACGATGGAACACCTGGCATTCTACATATTTATTGTCTTTGCTCCCTGTCTCTCAGCAATTCTCAGAAGGAACTTAGTTTCGAGTAACCACCTTGCGATCAAGTACGGGAGTGTGCTACGAATATCTGAGCGAAGTGAAACGAGCAGCTGGAAATTGGAGAATCCTTACCTTTTTGGATGTGGATAAAATACACAGAGCCCTAAATACATTTCGAAGTCGATTTAAAAATTTGCCCAGTTACTACCGGGCATTCAAGGAATATAAATGCAATACCACCCTCCAAGACTACCAACTCAATGTAAAGTTCAGAGTTGCAGAACCATCTGAAATCTGGATCCAATAAGAGATGGATGAACTCAGCCGGATAGCAAAAAGCTACCCTAACTCTTTGCTACCAGGGACGCGCAAAAGGAGAACAACGCCAATGCTAAGATTTCTGGGAAATATGATTGGTTTAATAGTAGGGCATCTGACCTATGATGCCGGGAAGCAGATGCAAGCTGAAATAAACGACTTCAATAAAGCAGCCGCAAATCTCTCACCAGGTGGAACCCATTTTTAGAGATATACAAGACGAATCAAAAAACTTAGAATTTCCTATCCCTGGACCAAAAGCAAACATGGAAGACCTCATTAGTCTCCCCCAAGTCACCATAATATGTAAGAATGGAACAATAAGAATTGTTTTGGACATCCTATTAGTAGACAGAGCTGAATACTCAATATGCCAGACACATCCTTTACAAGTCGTCCAGTCGCTCCTGGAAAATGGAACGGAAATAACATTCATCCACACACACTATGACTACATTGCCATGGAGAGAATGCAGAGTCCCTAAGTCCTAATAAAGACTGAAGAACTCCAAATGTGTGACAGACTTACTAAGAAATATTTCTGCAAATCTATCCTACCTATTTACGGAACAACCAAAAGGCTATCCTGTAAAAGTTAACTGCTTATCCAACCATCGATAGAACCGCTAAGATTGTGTGATGGAAGAATAATTTATGATGTCTTACCAGGTGATATGTCCAAATCAACGACAAGAAGCTGTGCCACTTTCAGAAATCGGGTTTATCCAACTAGCCCTAGGATGTAAACTAAGACAGGACGATCTCACCTTGTGGAGTCTGATGGAGAGAAAAGGAACAACAGAATTAATGTATGAACCTACTATTCATCTAAATCTGACTCAGATGTCCACTGTGCTCGCTGAGGCACAAAACCAAGGTTATTCTAGAGAGTCAGGGGTCGAGGTATCGAAAGTACCAGAGCCAAGGGAAATTGTTTGCAATAACAATGAACAAACTTTAGAACAACTGGAGGCACAACTGTCCGCAGTTGAGGTACAAAGACAAACTTGGTCTAGTAAAACCAAGCTAAACTATGGATCCTATCCAGGAATAGTTCTCACAATCCTGTTAATACTTGGTTACTGCAGTTACGTCAATATAAATCATGGTTTCGAAAAATGTAAACCATGCAGACGCCGACAACATACTCTTAACAAAAGGCAAACACTTGACTACCAATGGGTCATCGAAGATGAAGAATACCATACCACTTCGGAGAGAAGACCAAGCATCAGACCAGACACCCAAGCGACCTACAGCGTCCTAAGCAAAGCACCAGCTACGGCAACAAGAACAACGGTAGCAAGTAAAGCAGGAAACGTGTACGAAACTGCGATTACCACCTGAAAACTACTGCTGCCCCCGCAAACGCTCCAACCGACGTAAGAATTATCGCAGACTGGTAAAATACATGTTTAAAAATAAATAAATAAAATATTCAAATTATGTAAATGCGCAACTTAAACGGGAAGTGTATTGTCCCCATGCATACTCACTTGAATCCACATAATATAAATGGATTCTTAACTCAAGCATTAAAATATCAAACTAAATGTTCAATCAGCCGAACTTGTGATTAAAGTCTTTCCGAAGGGTCTAAACCCAAAGTTCCTCAAACAAAATTGAAATTATTATATTCTAGCTGATTTATTTTTGATTGAAGAAAATTAATGATACGCCAAGTAATGCTAAATATAAAACTCAAGTGAATAATGACGAAAAGAAAAGATTTAGGAAAATAGAAATTGAAATGACTTCTCCCATAACTATCTCTAGCGATCGAGGACGAAAGCAAAAAAATCCGGTATGGTTTGTTACATGACCCTTTTCCTGTTATGAGCTTGAGAGAGAATGCAATTCAATTTAACGAGAAAAATTACAATTAAATAATGACCCGAATACCTACTCTAAAATAGAGTGATAAATAAACAATGAAAACTAGATGGGTTTATGTGAGCTTGCATAAGGAAGCCGACAGCGTATAGAGAATAACCTAACATTAGAAACCTAAATATTTCCTAGAGTAAAAATAACATGCAATAATTATGAGGGGTTATACGAAGAAGTCGCCTAGTTAATACAAATAATGTGAATCGATTGAATGAAAGAGAGAATCACGGAAATATGAATTAAAAACTACAATCGGAACACCTGTACACACCTGATCGCAGCGAGCGAAGGCATTTTACCAATGACCTCCACACATATACTATCAAGGACGTGAGAGGCCGGCGTATCCACACAGGTAAAACGCTCGAAGATGCTCCTCGTAAACCACTGTGTCGGTGCGTAAAGTATTCCTTTTTCCTCATTCCCAAACTGTTCTATTTTTCCACACAACCCTCGCTCTAACCACCCTTCAAAGTGAGGAACCCTAATATACCTATAACTTCTATAAAAACAAAGCATTTTTGATGGGACAAAAGCTAAATCTAAAATAAAATGATTCTGATTATTAAAAAGGGGTCCCACTTAATACAAATTTACATTTGTAAATTGAAATGAGAGACCTGCAGTGAGTTCTCATTAAATAAAAATTGAGGTTTCGAAAGTGGATTTCAATATCTTGAAAATTTCATGAGAGACTTCAAATTGCAAATACAAATTAAAACCTCAGCGGAATTTATTTTGATTGAACCGTTCCCTGCTACTGATGAAAAGGTAGCTGTTAAGAAACGCACCTTTAGGCAATCGCTCCAAAGTTCGAACGTTTCCCGTCCATACCTATAACATCAAAATATCTTACTAATCAAAATTCTTTACGGGCAACCACTGACGGGGCAGCCTACAAAGAGCGTCAATCGAAAATTTGTCGAGGCAGTCGCTCGAGCTGCTTGTGACTAACAAGTATACTGTAATCATAAGTATTTTCCTCGGAAAAATTTCACACAACGCGCCCGTCGAGTTGGAAACGTCGATCCCTCAAGTTCACTCTTAGGTTTCGCTCCAGTTATTAAACTTGTAAGTCCACAAAGGTGTTATTTAAAATAATGGGCTGACCTTTCAATAATCTTGACACGGTGAATTCGACGTAAGACTTGAAACAAATCTTACCCAACAAAGTCTTGCCCCGCTGAGAGGACAATGTTTAATTGGTCCTTATAAATCTTCGGTCAGGGGAAATTTAGGACGATGTGTAATTCGTGCCTAATAAAAATTCAAAATTAAATCGAATGCCGCGTTTCGGTAAAATAATAGATGTCGCCGTGAAACAAAAAGAAAACCTTAATTCATTACACAATAGAATCTCAAAACTATTGTGAAGTAAATTAACTGAGTTGATGTTTGTAGAAAAATCTGGACTTATTCTCTTAAATAATTTCCAACTAAATTTATATCATGAAGATTAGATATCTTCATCCCACTGAACACTCGGTGATAGCATTCTTGGTTGAGAGTAAGTGAATACGTCCCCACAAAAATGAAATGAGAACACAACGCTGGAAAGGATTGTGTTCAGTTTGTGATTGTCCTCCGAAACTCATAAGGAAATTCTGAAATTTGCCAGTGCTAAAATGATAATTGATGGTAAAAGTGCAGTTAGATTTATTATAAATATTTGGCTTGTAACATATGTTTCTCAGATTTCCCTCTTATTGAAGTAAACGCAAAAAGTTGAAATTTTTATTTTATCCTTCTAAAAAAGCCTATAAATCATTTTGCTCTCAGGAAAAATTAAGAATTTTTTAGAGGTGTACTTTTCCACCTCTAATATAATTTATTAATTGATTACATTATAATTAATTTAAATAAATTAAAATTGAATTATTATTGTATATTATAAATAACCTATATTACATCCTGTAATAAGTGATAAAGTATTTTTCTGTTTTTTATATTTTATCAAATAAAATTATCATCTAATAATATTTTTTATTTCTCCAACCTGTAATCTAATTAAATTTACATTTGACTCTCCTGTGAAGTTAACCAAACTGGAGATAGGACACTATAATTCTCAGCCCGCGAAGTGTCAACGGGTCTTATAGTATGTCAAACTTTTTCAGAGATGATAAAGATGAAGGAAGAAAATCTGAAACCCCAACGCCTGAAGTGGATGAGGATGGCTTTTGTATCAGACCCAAACCAGATTCATGGGATAGTGAAAGAGGCTTTTATTCTAGTTCTGATACCGAATCAGATGATGAGAGAGATCGAAAGTTACGAGTGGAAATTAAACCTCTGAGTAATGGAAACACACCAATGAGTGCCAGTGTTGACGAACTTAGAGCGACAGTGGAAAATCTTTCTCTTATAACTGCTCCCATGGTTAGTCAGACTTTTCTATTTTATAAATATGTGAAAAGTTGAAAAATGATTGCATTTTCTAAATCGTACGATTTAATTATGATATGGTAACAGTAAGAGGGGTCTAAGGGTCTAATCATTAAGGGGTCTATCTTTTCGGTTGAAAAAAATCATTTTTTTGTGTTCTTTTATGAAGACAGGTTTATTTATTCTGTGACCAATGTTTTAACATTTGATTACCACATATTTCAAGAACTTACCATTTTTTTCATGATAAAGGAGTAATAAACAAGCGCTATTCCTATTCCTTTGGAATAGAACTGAAGGGCCTATGACAAAGCCACCGAACGCGTCCTCGGGTTGCGGATAGAGGGTCCC
>JAABKJ010014732.1:0-10055 GCA_011634705.1 Andricus grossulariae
CTTGAAAACAGGGGAAACAGAGGAATTTTTTAAAAAAGGGTAAAATCATTTTAACTTACAGAAAAATTTGCATTGGAAAAAAAAACATTTTCGTCAACCAAAGTAATTTCTTTGAATCAAAAGAAATTTCTTTAAATCAAAGAAACTTTTCTTTGTCTGAGATCCAATGGTTATCTTTCTTTGATTTAAAGAAGTTTACTTTATAATTTTTTTTATTAACAATTTATTTATCCCTGAGGGTTTAATTTGAAAATGTTCATAGTTAAGTCTTTTAGTTTTACTTCGTAAATTAAACAAAAATTTAAATACTCTTTTAGCGCTGAAACAATTTCAAATTATAAGCGCTTGAAATTAAACAATTTTGATTTTGTAATATTAGACAATTTCTAGAGGTTTCAAATTAAAGAATTTCTGAATAAAATTATCAATTGCACATATAAATTAAAAAAAAACAACATTTTAAATAAAAATTTAAAACAAATTTCTATTTAAAATTTTACAATATTTATGGAAATAGTTAAGATCGCCAGATACGTAAAAAATATTGGCACCCATGAATATATTAAAATTAAGAAAGTAAGAATTTTTTCAAACATATCTTATTAACTAGAGTTAATCATTTCTTAAATCCTTTAACTGCATTTAAACATTTTTAGTACTCTTGATATATAAAAATTTGATATTATTTATTTTTAAATAGTTTATGTTAATTTACACATAATCATGGAATTTCAAATGATTTCTATACAATTTTATGGATTTTTACGATTTCCAAAGATTTCAATGTATTTTAAGGGGTTTTAACGAATTTCTAGAAAACCTTAGGGAATAAAATAAATTGTATTCAGAAAATAATTTATTAGAAAATAAAAATCTAGAGACATGAAATTTTTTCAAGTATAAATCAGACATAAACTGAAACTTACGCTTTTGATATCATATAAATTAGATTGCCTCGAAGACATAGTTTTCATTAATTCAAATAATCTTTCCCCTCAGTGTGGGATGTAAGGTGTGTCTGTTTTTTAAAATTTCTATAACTAGTTTGAGTTAATGGTGGGCAGTAAATATATGTGCAGTAATCTTTTGAGTAGTTTATTTTCTGCAGCTGAGTATGTACTCTGAAATAATTGAATCGATGGACAAAAAGGCAAAAAATGAGAGTGGCAGTGGTCTGGTTTGGACTCTATACTATTGTGTCGGGGAGAGATTGCAAGACCGGAAATGACCATTGTCTGATGCACGCACCATGTGCTACCATCTACGGATAGGAGAAACTGCATTCCATTTCGAATCCAGACCCAACTTTACTATTCGCTTCAACCCTTTGACCTTACCCTTTGCCCTTACTTACCCTTACCCTCATTCCTCGCATTCACTGAGATTTCTAGGTCTTTCCGCTAACAATGTTAAAATTAAAATAGCCAACTCACCCAGAACCTTTCCAGTGCAGAGAGAATTTCAAATTAGATAAAATATAATGTAACATTAGTATATAAGAGGGTTTATAATGCGAGATTCCTCTTACCGACATGTTACCGACATCGAGACCATTCCTCAGCTCAAGTGGTTCGTGTGCTTGCTAAGTTTCTAGAATATTCCCCAAGATTACCGAGGACGTCATCATAGAATGATATTGCGCAATTTTGAGTAAAGAATTGTTTGTAAACAACTTCAAGGTTATTTATCAAGATTGTTTAGGCAACATTCGTTTACTAAAAACTGTGCAATATCATTTTGTGACGCCATCGGTAACCTTCGAGAAAATTCTAGAAACTCTACTATTCGTTTGAAACCCTTACCCTTACCCTCATTCCTCGAATTCGCTGAGATTTCTAGCTCTTTCCGCTAACAATGTTAAAATTAAAATAGCCAACTCACCCAGAATCTTTCCAGTGCAGAGAGAATTTAAAATTAGATAAACTTCAGTGTAACATTAGTAGATATGAGGGTTTATAATGCTAGATTCCTGTTACCGACACGTTACCGACATCGGGACAATTCCGAAGCCCATGTGTTTCGTCTCCGTGCTAAGTTTCTAGAATATTCTCGAAGGTTATCGATGGCGTAATAAAACGATATTGCGCAATTTTGAGTAAAAGAATTTTTCGTAAACATCCTTGATTAATAACCTTGAAGTTATTTACGCAAAATTCGTTATTCAGAATTGCGGGACGTCCTCGGTAACCTTCGAGAATATTCTAGAAACTTAGCAAGGATACGAACCACTTGAGCGGAGGAATGGTCTCGATGTCGGCAGCATGTCGGTAACAGGAATCTTGCGTTAGAAACTCCTTTGCATCCACTTTTAGCTGAAAATGGACATTTTAAATTGAAAATTGCTATTTTCTCGTTGAAAATTCGCCGTTTTTCAAAGTGAAATCTTTTTTGTTGAAAATCATTTTTTTTTCTTGTTGAAGATTTGGTGAAAATTCATCTCTTTGGTTGAAAATGTAACTATTTTGCTGAAAATTCCTTTTTTTTTTTTTTCGAGAGAGAGAATTATTTTTCCAAGTTTAGTGAGATTTTTCATTTCCGCGTCTTATAAGTATTCAGTTTTTAAATTCACATAAAAAAGTCGATCTTCAAATGTAAGCAAATGAGTAAGAGGTTTTTAATGCAAGATTCCTGTTACCGACATTGAGACCATTCCTCCGCTCAAGTGGTTCGTGTCCCTGCTAAGTTTCTAGAATATTCTCCGGGAATGGTCCCGATGTCGGTAACGTGTCGGTAACAGGAATCTTGCGTTAAAACCCCCTTTACTTATCTACTTACATTTGAAGATATACTTCTTTCTGTGAATTTGAAAACTGAATATTTGAAAGACGAGGAAATAAAAAAACTTACTACAATTGGTCAATTAATTCTCACACAAAAAAAAACGAATTTTCAGCAAAATAGTTAAATTTCCAAACGAAAAGATGGATTTTCGCTAAAAATGATAAATCTTTAACTAAAAAAAGGTTTTAAAAAAAAGGTACAATTTTGAAAAAGACGAATTTTCAACGAAATATATGAATTTTCAACAAGAACAGATCAAATTTCGATGTAAAATGTCCATTTTCAACAAAATAGTTAATTTATCAAAAAAATAGTTTAATTTCCTACCAAAAGAGCCGAATATTCAAGAAAAAGTTTATTTTCAACCAAATAGTTTAATTTTCTACCAAAATGTTGAATTTTCAAACCAAAAAGACGAATTTTCTATAAACCAGTTGAATTTTCAACAAAAGGGTTAATTATCGACCAAATAGTTTAATTTTCATCTGAAATAATGAATCTACTATCTTTTTTTGGTAGGAATTGATTTTTTTTGTGTGAAAATACATTTTTTTTTAACCGAACATTTAACTATTATATTTTTGGTTGAAAATGTATCTTTTTCAGTAGAAGCTTCAACTATTTGTTTGAAAATTCTTGTATTTTGTTGGAAATTCGTTTTTTTTTTTGGTTAAATCCAACTATTTTTTATATTAAATTAAAGTCCTTATTTATTGAAATATCAACAATTATATTTTTAGTTGAAAAAGAATTTTCAACCAAAAACGGAATATTTACATTTTCAGTGAAAAAAAACACGAATTTTCAGCATAATAGTTCAATTTTCAACCAAAGAGATAAATTTTAATCTAAAATGACGAATCTTCAAACAAACAAAGAAGAATTTTCAGGGAGAAAAGATGAATTTTCAAACGAAATATATGAATTTTCAACGAGAAAAGATCAATTTTCAATTTCAAATGTCTATTTTCAACCAAAAGTTACATTTTTAGCGAAGAACATTAATTCTCACAATAAAAAAAAACGAATTTTCAGCAAAATAGTTAAATTTTCAACCAGAGATGAATTTTTGTCTAAAATGAATCTTCCATAAAAAACATTCAAAAAAGATCATTTTTAACAAAAAAAAATATTTTTCTACAAAAAAAAACTATTATAAAAAAAACATGAATTTTCAACCAAGTACTTAAATTTTCAACCAGAAAAAAAAAAAATTTTTATCCAAATAGTTGAATTCTTAACTAAAATAGATGAATTTTCAACCAAAAATCGAATAGTTAAATTTTCAGTTAAAATATTTAATTTTCAGTTAAAATAATTAATTTTCAATAAAAAATTAAACGAATTTTCAACAAAATACTTAAATTGTCAACTAACGACATCTACCAAAAATTACGAATTATCAAAAAAGACATGAATTTTAAAATAAAAAAGATTACTTTTCTACCAAGCAGTTGAATTTTCAACTTACAAAGAATAAATTTTGAACCAAAAATGAAATAGTTAAATTTTCAGATTAAATAAAAAACGAATTTCCAACAAAATAGTTGAATTTTCATCCAAACAGCTTAATTTTCTTCCAAACTGTTGAATTTTTAACTAAAAAAATAAATTTTCAACCAAAAATGGAATAATTAAATTTTCAGCTAAAAAAAAATTAATTTTCAACAAAAATGAAACGAATTTTCAACGAAAGAGTTAAATTGTCAATCAATGAGATCTACCAAAAAAAGCGAAATATAAAAAAATAGATGAATTTTTGGCCAAAAAGATGACTTTAAAAAAAATTGTTACACTTTAAACATATTAATTAAATTTTCAAAAAATAGTAGAATTTTTAACTATACGGGATAAATTGAGAACTTAAAATATAATAGTTTATTTTTAAACCAAAAAAATTAACTTTCAAACCAAAAAAAATTAACTTTTCAACCAAAAAAATTAACTTTTAACCAAGAGTAATTGGATATTCTTACTGGATTCTATTAATTCAGTTTACATTTAAGCGAAAAAATCAGAAAAAGGGGAAGTTTTTTGAAAACAAGTTAAATAAAAGATTTCTTGAAAAAAGGGGAAACGAGGGGCCATCGGAAGATTCCTGCTACCGACATGTTACCGACATCGAGACTATTTTTCCGCTCAAGTGGTTCGTGTCGTTGCTAAGTTTCTAGAATATTCTCGAAGGTTACCGAGGACGTTCCAGAATAATGTTACGCAACTTTGAATGACGAATTTTGCGTAAACAACTTCAAGGTTATTTATTAAGGTTGTTTACGCAAAATTCATTTACTCAAAATTCCGCAATACCATTTTATGGCGCCATCGATAACCTTCTAGAATATTCTAGAAACTTAGCACGAACACGAACCACTTGAGCTGCGGAATGGTCTCGATGTCGATAAAATGTTGGTAACAGGAATCTTGCGTTAGAAACCCTCTTACTTATTTGCATATATTTGAAGATCGACTTTTTTCTGTTAATTTAAAAACTCAATACTTATGAGAAGCGGAAATGAAAAAGCTCACTAAACTTGGAAAATTAATTATCAACAAAAAAACAACAAATTTTCAGACATCGAGACCATTCCACCGCTCAAGTGGTTCGTGTCCTTGCTAAGTTTCTAGAATATTCTCAAAGGTTATCGAGGACGTCTCAGAATTCCATAACACAATTTTGAATAACGAATTTTGCGTAAACAACTTCAAGGTTATTTATCAAGGATGTTTACGCAAAATTCGTTTACTCAAAATTGCGCAATATCATTTTATGACGCCATCGATAACCTTCGAGAATATTCTAGAAACTTAGCACAAACACGAACCACTTGAGCTGCGGAATGGTCTCGATGTCGGTAAAATGTTTTTAACAGAAATCTTGCGTTAGAAACCTTCTTACTTATTTGCTCACATTTGAGGATCGACTTTTTTCTGTTAATTTAAAAACTGAATACTTATGAGACGCGGAAATGAAAAATCTCACTAAGCTTGGAAAATTCTCACCAAAAAAACAACGAATTTTCAGCAAAATAGTTAAATTTTCAACCGAAGAAATGAATTTTCACCAAAATCTTCATAAAAAAAAAAAGGATTTTCAACAAAAAAATATTTCACTTTGAAAAAAGACGAATTTTCAACCAAAGTGGAGGTAAAGGGGTTTCTAACGCAAGATTTCTGTTACCGACATCGAGACCATTCCACCGCTCAAGTGGTTCGCGTCCTTGCTAAGTTTCTGGAATATTCTCGAAGATTACCGAGGACGTCCCAGAATAATATTACGCAATTTTGAATAACGAATTTTGCGTAAACAACTTTAAGGTTATTTTTCAAGGTTATATATCAAGGATGTTTACGCAAAATGCGTTTACTCAAACTTGCGCAATATCATTTTATGACGTCATCCATAACCTTCGAGAATATTCTAGAAACTTAGCACGGAGACGAAACACATGGGCTTCGGAATTGTACCGATGTCGGTAACGTGTCGGTAACAGGAACCTTATCTACTTACATTTGAGGATCGACTTTTTTCTGTGAATTTAAAATCTGAATACTTGATAAGACACGGAAATGAAAAATCTGAATGCACTTGGAATGAAGAGACAAAAGCCTTGACTCGTTTAAGCGAGTTAGGAAAAAATGCTTGAAATGGAAACTGCTCGCTTTTTTGCACGGGATCGTCCCACGTTCAATCTCATGGAATGTGTCGCGTGATATGAAATACATACCCTGAACAGAATAGACAAGGAAAAAAGGGAAGGAGATAAAAAGCAGAGCACGTTGGATATTGTAAGGGATGGTAATTTCGGTGCCACATAACATTCCGAGTATGACTATAACATTAAAAAGTTAAATTTACAATCTGAAAAAAATTAAAAAAAAATCTACAACTTTTTCAAAGTTTCTGGAAAAAATTAATTTTAATAATACTAGGCCTCGGACTCACTTCAGGGATCAAAAATAGTGTCACGAATTTGAAAAAAGTGTCCAGTTTTCCAACATAATATTTTAATTTTTCTTTTTAATTAATAGAACCCGACATGAAAATCTAATTATATTTCTGGGTTTTTCGTTCAAAGAGTCTACTATGTATTAAATGATTGGTTAAGAATTCATTCTTTTTTCTTTGCTTAAAAATTTTATTATTTTGTTTTTTATTTCTATATTGTTTTATCATTTTGTTGAAAATTCAACTGTTTTGTAAAAAAAATTTGTATTTTCGACTCGTAGATTCAACAATTTGATAGAAAATTTAACTATTTGGTTAAAAATTCATCTTTTTTTGGTAGAAATTTATTTTGTTGTTGTGAAAATTCATTTTTTTAACAGAACATTGAACTATTATATTTTTGGTTGAAAATTTATCTTTTTCTGTAGAAACTTCATTTGTTTGAAAATTCGATTTTTTTGGTTGAATCCAACTATTTTTTATGTTAAATTGAAGTCTTTACTTGTTGAAATATCAACTATTATATTTTTCGTTGAAAATTCAGTTTTTTTGTTAAAAAATAATTTTTGTAACTGTAAATTTCACTATTTTGTTGAAAATTCACCTAATTCGTAATAGATTAAATTTTTTGTTGAAAATTCTTATTCTTGGGTGTAGTCACTTATGTGCAGTCCGAAATCCAAAAGTGGGTAATGGAAAATTTACTTTATTTTTTAAGCAAAATTTCCAGTTTTCTAACCTAGTATTTTAATTTTTCTTTTTAATTAATAGAACCCAATAAGAAAATCTAATTAATTATAATTATTCTTTTTTTTTTGCTTAAAAATTTTATTATTTCTTTTTCGTTGTATTATTTTGTTGAAAATTCGTATTTTTGGCTTGAAAATTCAACGATTTGATTGCAATTTTTTTTCTTTCTTGAATAATAAACGTTTTTTTTTTTTGTCAAAAATTCAAATATATTTTTTTAACATTTATCCTTCTGGAACTGTCTGGATAAAAATGAACTTTTTTGTGGAAAATTAAACCGTTTTGTAGAAACTTGGTATTTTTGGCGCATAAATTCAAAAATTTGATAGTAAATTTAACTATTTGGTTACAAATTTATCTTTTCTTGATAGAAATTTTTATTTTTTTTTAGTGAAAATTCATTTTTTTAATCGAACATTTAACTACTATATTTTTGGTTAAAAATCTATCTTTTTCAGTATATTTTTTTGCAATTTTTTTTCTTTATTGAATAATATATTTTTTTTTTTGTCAAAAATTCAAGTATTTTTGTTAACATTCATCTTTCTGCAACTATCTGGATAAAAATGAACTTTTTTGTTGAAAACTAAACCTTTTTTCAAAAAATTGGTACTTTCGACTCGTAAATTCAAAAATTTGATAAAAAATTTAACTATTTGGTTAAAAATTCATCTTTTTTTGGTAGGAAATTCTTTTTTTTTAGTGAAAATTCATTTTTTTTAACCGAAAATTTAACTATTATATTTTTGGTTGAAAATTGATCTTTTTCAGTATATTTGATTGCAATTTTTTTTCTTGAATAATACATTTTTTTGTCGAAAATTCAAGTATTTTTTTGAATATTCATCTTTCTGGAACTATCTGGATAAAAATGAACTTTTTTGTAGAAAATTTGTATCTTCGGCCCGTAAATTCAAAAAATTGATAGAAAATTTAACTATTTGGTTAAAAATTTATCTTTCTTTGATGGAAATTTCTTTTTTTTTTAGTGAAAATTCATTTTTTTAACCGAATATTTAACTATAATATTTTTGATTGAAAATTTATATTTTTCAGTAGAAACTTCAACTGTTTATTTAAAAATTCTTGCATTTTGTTGAAAATTCGATTTTGTTGGTTAAATCCAACTATTTTTTATTTTAAATTAAAGTCTTAATTTCTTGAAATATCAACTGTTATATTTTTAGTTAAAAATTCAGTTTTTTTGTTGTTAAAAATTAATTTTTGTGACTGTAAATTTCACTATATTGTTGAAAATTCATCTGATTGGTTATAAATTAACTTTTTTGTTGAAAATTCTTATTCTCGGGTTATTAATTCAACTGTTTTATGGAAAATTAGTCTGTCGGCTTGAGAGTTCAACAATTTTGTAAAATTTCTAACCATTTGATATACAATCAATCTGTTTTGTAGAAAATTCGTTTTTTTTATTTATTGAAAATTAATTCTCCGCAATGAAAATTAACTAGACCATTTGTCGTTAAAAAACTTATATTTGTGTAGTTTAAAAATTGAACTCTTTAGTTTAAAAATTTTAGAAACAAAAAAAATAAAATAAAAATTATTCAAATAAAATCTGGACTATCGTCACATCCATCGTTCAAACTATTTAGTTGAAAACTTATGTAATTTTTTGAAAATTCATCTTTTCTGGTAGAAAATTAATCTGCTTGAAAGAAAATTCAACTATTTATGTAAAAATGTATGTATTTTGTTAAGAATTCATTTTTTGGTAGAACATTCATCTTCTTAGTCGAAAATTCATCTTCTTGTTTGACATTTTTTTTTAATTAATTTTTTTAACTTAAAATTGTACTATTTTGTTGAAAATTCATATCCAACAATTTGGTACAAAATTTAACTATTTAGTAGAAAATTGATGTAATCTGTAAAAAAATTCCTCTTCTTTGTTAGAAAATTTAACTGCATAGTAGAAAATTAATCTGTTTTTTTTTGAGATTTCAAGTATTTTTTTGAAAATTTGTTTTTATTGGCTAAATCCGAGTTGTTTTTATTTTAAATAAAAAAATATTTTCGTGAATTATCAACTATTACATTTTTCATTGAAAATTCAGTATTTCTTTGCTAAATATCAATTTTTATCTGCAATTTTAACTATTTTGTTAAAAATTTAACTGATTGGTTGTAAATTACCTTCTTTGTGGAAAATTCATATTCTCGGGTTGAAAATTCAACATTTTGGATGAAATTTTTTTTCTTTATTGACAAAAAAATCTCTCTTTATTGAAAATTCTTCTTCTTAATTTGAAAATTCATCTCTTTTGGTAGAAAGTTTATGTTTTTTTGTTTGCTAAAAATGCAAGTTTCTACAGGCTCAACACATTTTTAGGATAGTTTGTAAAGTTTTAAATTTTTTTTTAGTTTTTTGAACTTTATGAAAATGAGATTTTGCCCTAAAAAAATCGAAAATATTGAAATCTTACAAGATTTTTAAAAATCAGGTATAATATATAGGTTACGAAAAAAATACCAGACCCTAAATTTATTTTTACATGTCGAAAAGAACAAACAACCTTTTTATAAGAAATTTTATATTTTTAAATAATTTTCAATGATT
>JAABKJ010014733.1:0-10054 GCA_011634705.1 Andricus grossulariae
TATCAGATGTTATGACAAATCTTGTCCGCCACAAGAGCATAAGCTCTTTTATGCATCTTACTATTTTTGGATGCACCTCCAGGCACTCAAGGAGCTTAATAAGTAGCTCATGGTTCGTGTTATCGAATTCTTTGTTTCGTCATTACTTGTTTTTCATGCACTGCTCCAGAGGAAAAGGGGGTGGATGAATCAACCACAAACAAGAACTGTCGGAATCTGCAAAGGTGGCCGTGATTTTCCGTGGTTGGCCTCACTGGATCTTTTAATCTTATCAAGGACTTAGAAGATGAGGTTATCTGGCACATGCGGAGTGGACAAGATTCTCGCTCGTTCAAGAAGGCCAGGGAATAGGGGTCACGATGCTGCAGTGGTCCCCTCTTTCTGATTCAGCCGGGCATGCTCGCTCCGCCCCAAATCTCGAACGCGACGAAGGGAGCGAAAGCCATGTCACACGTTGTTCAGAACTCAAGAAGGAGGCATCAGGCTGCGTAAGCCAATTATGAGACTTGAGCCTTTTGAAAAATGTATGAACAATAACTCGGAAAATGATAGGATCCCTTCGGGAAAGGCGACAAATGCCAGATAGGCGATCTTAATCTCTCTGTCGCGTTAAGGGTAAATGCTCCAGATTTATGCCCGTGTGCCGAAATGGTAGGTACACGTTGTAAATTCGGATAATCGCTGATCTCGGTTAAGGTCATTCCGTCTTTTCTCTTAACATCTCTGAGTACTAAATAGTTCGAGTCAGTGTCTTAATTCATTAAAAGTAATTGAATGGAATAGGATTTCTCTCCACCCATCATTCAAGTAAATGTTCCATGTAACCGCGGAATTATTCGAGCAGTCTGCTCGACCACGCAATGCTAAATTCAATTCCTCAAAATTGTGGTCGCACTTTGTTTAACGTCAGTGGAATTATTATTCTAGTTTTAGACAAAAAATTCAGTTCGTTTAAGTGAGGCCGACGCCAAATCAACTAATTTCATACACAATTTGTACGGACCTATTAGTCATTGTCGATAATTATAACAGGTTGTAACTTCACTCTGAAATATGGTTTTAATTATACGAATGTTACTAAGAATTGATGGCATCGATTCCTTGATTTCACCTTACTACTGCGTTACAGCTAACCGAGCAACTCCATCGAGAAGAGTTGCCGAGCAATAAAATGTAATTCTCATTGAAAATCAATTAAGGAGGTTTTTCTAATGCCCTCACACGTTTACTAATATAAAAGGAAAACTACCTAGCACCCTTGAGGCTATCTCTTGAATCAATGACTAGCAAAATAATAAGTAGAATCTTAAAAAATACATAATTTAAAATAAAATAAGCAGTTAATAAGCCAGTTATAATATACACTGGGAAACCCATTCGAGTCTGGTTTCGGGCATGCTTCTAACTGGCCTTGCCTTGAAGCGAACGCAACATTCGCTCGCTCAGAACATAAACAGTCAGTGGCGTGTGAGGCATTTTCTAATACTACGCAATATACGCACCCGCGCACTGCCCCTTTATCCCTACGCTGCTGGCGTTGGACGCTTGGTTTAATACCCTCTCTCGACCCCGAGGGGCTCAATTCTCAGCCCGAAGGCGTCGCGGCAGCAATTCTCGGAAGGCGTAAATGGGAGGGACTTAAATGGGATCCCCAGCGTATATATTATTATTATTATACAAGAGGGCAGGGCAATAGCTGCCCATAGCACTGCGGTAAAATCTATTGCACTATGTATTATTAAGTCTCCGGAGAAGAAGGTCAATAAAGTAAAAAACGAAACTTGACCTTTAAAAAAAGGCAACGTTTCGAACTATGTATGGTCCCTTTTCAAGCTTGAGAGATTTAGTTGAAAAGATGAATAAAAGTGACAGTGATATTCAAGTGAAAAATTGCAGTAAAAGAGGTGTGTGGGATTAACCAACTCATCAAAAATGCCTGTCATTATATATTTTTACATTCTCATCCCCCACCGTTTTTGTCAACTGTTCACGTTTTGAGACCCCCTGAACCTAAAAAATAGGTTTTTAAAACATGTTTGTTAATCCGTCTGTAGATTTTTAGTTTGTTAGCACGATATCTTTCAAAGGAATTAACCTATTGGATTAAGCTTTTGTATACTCCTCAGGTGTCCTAAAATGAAGGGCAAGTTCGTTAGCCACCCATTTTGGATAACAATTCAAAAAGTGAGCACATTTCAAAAAAGTTTGAGAACACTTTTTTTTAATATTAAAAAATTCTATGCACAGATATTAATAGGACTCGAAAATACAAACAAAGTATACACACAACTTATTTTGATAGAGGAAAAATTACCGGAGTTATAGCATTTACAAAATTCCACAAAACAAACTAAAATGAACCTTTTAGGCCAAACAACGCACGCTATGAAAAAAAAATCTCGAGAAGAAAAATGTTTCTTTTTGAACACCCCACAAGATTGTTATAAGACTTTTTTGAAATTTTTTTTTGAAAAATCGAAAATTCAAATTTTTATCGCACAAAAAAATAATGAAAAATCAAAAATTCCATTTTGCGGTCAAAATATACAAAATACAAAAAAAGATATATGGACAAAAATTGTGCACTCAAAAAAGATTTACAAATTTGTTATTAATCACTATGATGGGACGCGTAGTTTATGTTTCATTTTTAAAAAAATGATTTAGGAATAAAATAAATCAAATTTTTAGACAAAAGACACAAACCACGAAAAAAATGTAAAGATATTATATTATAATATTTTCATAATATCAAATTAAATATCGAGCGCGAAGCGCGAGTTTCTGGATAAGAATGTGTTCTTTAAGGTCGATAGAACCTTAAGTAAATTAGATCTCCTCTTTATGTAAAACTAAAGCAATTTAATCAAATGGATGTCACAGCGATGAAGCTTACTCATCACTTCATATGTAGAGGTTTTGATCATTTTATAATATTTGCAAATAAACTTTTTCTTTTCATCTAAGTCGAACACGAAGTGCAAAAACCTGGATAAACCGAGCATAAAGCGCGAGATCCAACAGCTGCGCGTCCCAGGAGCGCTCAAAATTGCGAGGGAAGTGAGCCGCGCGCAAAACGCGCGACGAGAATGTGCCCGCCTCGCGGCCAGATTTTTAAACATATATAACGATAAAATTAGTAGCTTCAAAAGTTTTATTTTAAGGTTATTGTACGTCAGCATTGAAATATTAGTTTTAATCCGTAGTGGAATCTGATGTACTGGTAGAAACCTCCATCAGAATGTCGAGGATATCCCTTATGGTTAGAGTGCATCTCTTTCTTCAGTTTTAACCTTTAGTTAATGTATTAGCAAGTCTCCGGAGAAGAAGGTCAGTAAAGTAAAAAACGAAACTTGATCTTGAAACAAAGGAAACATTTCGAAACATGTGTGGTCCCTTCTCAAGCCTGAGAGAATTAGTTGAAGAGACGAATAAAAATGACAGTGAGATTCCGGATGACCGAATAAGTTATTACCGGATTACCATTAAAATAAAACATTTGAAGCTACTGATTTTGTCGTTATATACCTTAAAAATATATAATGACAGGCATTGATGATGAGTTGGTTAATCCCACACACCTCTTTTACTCCAATTTTTTCACTCGAATATCACTGTCACTATTATTCGTATTTTCAACTAATTCTTTCACGCTTGAAAAGGGACCACACATGGTTCGAAACGTTACCTTTTTTTAAAGATCAAGTTTCGTCTTCTGGTTCGCAAAAATAATCCCCCAGACAACGAGGGTTTTCTCCAACCCTCATGTTGATCAAATGTTTTCTCAGTCGTTAGGGTCCAGTAAGCATTCCTACTACGACATTAATGTGCCTTCTTTCCATGTTCAAGAGTTCATTAGTCCTCTTAGTATATGTACCAGATATGCAATTCTGTGAATGCACCATTCTTTTGGTTCCCTTCCAATATCCCGCATGCTACTTCGAGAGCCATTTACCAAGGGGTCCTTTCGCCGATATGTACGATACCGCAGAAGGGTTCCGGGTCAATCAGGGGCTGTGAAGTTCCCATCTTAGCCAGTGCACCTGCTTTCTCATTACCTTCAATATCTTTATGGCCGGGAACCCAGATCAGACTGACACAGTTTTTACCGGCAACCTTAAGAAGGTCTTGAAGGCAACTCCAGACTAGTCTAGAAGTAAAATTTTTAGATGTAAGAACCTTAAGTGCTGCTTGGCTTTCAGAACAAATGTAAATGTGCTGGCCTTTATAAGCCCGCTTACAAATTTCCTCCAAGCAAGCTTTATTAGCTATTTTGGCCTGGAAAACTATATAAAATGTACCCAGTGCTGTTGTTATCTTAGCCCTGGGACTCTTCCCATTGACTCCAGCCCCTGTTCCCAAGGATTCTTTAGAGCCTTCTGCGTGCCAAACGAGGTGTAAATAATTCTTCCCTTTTCCCTTCATCATGTCATTCTTCCCTTTTAGGGAAGATGACCATTAAGGGTTTCATGAAGGATAAATTCCTCAACATAACATCAGTTTGCATAGCAAGAATACTGCCGTCCAAACATGAAAAGTAGTAACTATATTGTGGATGAGTCCCCTATCAAACAGAAAGAGGTTGGGGTGACAGGGGACTCATTAAAAATGTCTTTAATACTTTTCATGTTTGGACGGCAGAATATTAGACAGCTCCACAAAAAAAGTTGTCAGCCCCAGAAACCAGAATAGGCGTCCCCTACGTTTTTCAGGTCGCTGAATCCAAATCCGGAGCCTGTTTGGCTCTATCACGTCACATTTCTTCCCAAACCTAAGAAAACATGGAAAACCGCTCATTTCATGTGAAACATGATTTCCGTCTATGAAAAGTGGTCATATTCTATGTATCCGACGCCTTTGAGTACAAACCCTGAGTCGTTTCGGTACCACGGGCCCGAAATGGAACATTGCTACCAAGGGAGGTGGGGAATAAGCAAAAAATGCATGTTTTACATAAAATTACCAATTTTCCAAGTCTTTTTTAGGTCAGGGACGAAGTGTGATGTTACAGAACGACAAAGACTCAGCAGTCGTACTCAGTGACCTCGAAAACATAGAATATGACCACTTTTCAAAGACGGGAATCATGTTTCACCTGAAATCAGCGATTTTCCATGTTTTTTTTTAGGGACGAAATGTGACGTGATGGAGCCAAACCGGACCGGGATTCGAATTCAGCGGCCTAAAAAACGTAGGGCAAGCCTATTCTGGTTTCTGGGGCTCGTAATTTTTTTTTTGCAAAGCTGTGTTATCCTCGCATAGCATGCGCTTGCTGATATGATGTCGATCTTTCATATTGATATTTTTTTATT
This sequence comes from Andricus grossulariae, assembly GCA_011634705.1. Classification (NCBI taxonomy): domain Eukaryota; kingdom Metazoa; phylum Arthropoda; class Insecta; order Hymenoptera; family Cynipidae; genus Andricus; species Andricus grossulariae. Next base: position 5,313 of record JAABKJ010014733.1, read on the forward strand.
GAGACATCCACAAGATTTCATCGTGAAAGGGTGCCATTCCGGAAAATTGGACCCGCTTCCGGCGAAATCGCGGAAACTTTTCAGATGTAACTACGTCTCACGACAATGAGATGGTAGTTACAGTATGCGACGGACTCAATACGAAGATCCGGCAAAAATCTCGTGCATCATGTGGACACGGATCGACCCAAGCACGATGAGGACGAATAGCTTGAAAGAATATTCTGTGCACAGCCGTCGCAAATACCTTGTAAGGCCTTTATACCTCTGTTTTTTCATTGTCTTAGGCTGTGACGTTTTTGGGGATGGTGCCGAAAATTCGATAACGAACACAGTTCGTCTTCGAAGTCACAGAAACCATTTTCGAGAATAATTAATTCTAGTACACTACCGGTCAAAAGTTTCCGACCACCTCTTTGTTGATGACTGACAAAGTGGGCTGTTTGATAAGTCAGTGACTTTTCGACTAAAAGTTTTATTTTCGACAAATGTGCGTATTCCTTCTCAAAATAATCTCCTTCTAGCTCGATACATATCGTCCAGCGTTTTTCCAATTTTTTTATCCCTTCAAAATAATAGGTTTTCTCAAGGCCCTAAAAATAGGTGTTTGTTTCGGTGATGACTTCTTCAGGCATGGTAACCATACTGCTGATGGATTGTTTGCAACATTGCGAGCGCCTCGAGACAGGCTTTCAGGCATGACAAACTTACTTACTCACTGCGTGACTGTTTGCAACATTGCAAACGCCTGGAGACGGGCTCTCTGGTATGACAAACTGACTCACTGCCTGTGTGATTGTTCTCAACATTGCAAGCATCTCGAGACAGGCTCTCAGGCCTGACAACCACAATGCTGGTGGATTGTTTGCAACATTGCGAACGCCTCACGATAGGCTCTCAGGCATGACAAACTTACTTACTGTGTGATTGTTTTCATAATTGAAAACGCCTCGAGACTGGCTCTCAGGCATGGCAAACTGACTCACTGACTGTGTGATTGTTCTCAACATTGCAAGCTTCTCGAGACAGGCTCTCGGGCATGAAACCCATACGGCTGATAGACTGTTTGCAACATTGCGAACGCCTCGAGATAGGCTCTAAGGCATGAAAAACTTACTTGCTGACTGTGTGATTGTTTGCAACATTGCAAACGCCTCGAGAGGCTCTCACGCATGGCTAACTGACTCACTAATTGTGTGATTGTTCTCAACATTGCCAACGTCTCGAGACAATCTCTCAGGCATGACATCCACAATGCTGGTGGATTGTTTGCAACATTGCGAGCGCCTTGAGACAGGCTCTCAGAAATGCCAAACTTACTTACTGACCGTGCGATTGTTTGCAACATTACAAACGCCTCGAGAAGGGGTCTCAGACATGACAGACATATTGATAATGGATTGTTTGCAACATTGCAAATGCCTCGAGACAGGCTCTGAGGCATGACAAACTGACTCACTGACTGTGTGATTATTCGCAACATTGCAACCGTCTCGAGACAGGCTCTCAGGCATGACAACCACAATGCTGGTGGATTATTTGCAACATTGCGAACGCCTCGAGACAGGCTTTCAAGCATGACAAACTTACTCACTGACTATGTGATTGTCCTCAACATTGCAAACGTCTCGAGACAGGCTCTCAGACATGACAAACTGACTCACTGACTGTGTGATTATTCTCAACATTGCAAGCTTCTCGAGACAGGCTCTCAGGCATGACAACCATACTGCTGATGGACTGTTTGCAATATTGCAAACGCCTCGAGACAGGCTCTCAGGCATGGCAAACTTACTTACTGACTGTGTGATTGTTTACAACATTGCAAACGCCTCGAGACTGGCTCTCAGGCATGGCAAACTGACTTACTGACTGTGTGATTGTTCTCAACATTGCAAGCTTCTCGAGACAGGCTCTCAGGCATGAAAACCATACTGGTGATAGACTGTTTGCAACATTGGGAACGCCTCGAGATAGGCTCTCAGGCATGACAAACTTACTTGCTGACTGTGTGATTGTTTGTAACATTGCAAACGCCTCGAGAGTGGCTTTCAGGCATGGCTAACTGACTCACTGACTGCGTGATTGTTCTCAACATTGCCAACGTCTCGAGACAGGCTCTCGGGCATGACTACCACAATGCTGGTGGATTGTTTGCAATATTGCGAACGCCTCGAGACAGGCTCTCAGACATGATAAACTCACTTACTGACTGTGTGATTGTTTGCAACATTGCAAACGCCTCAAGACAGGCCCTCAGGCATGACAAACTGACTCACTGACTGTGTGATTGTTCTCAACATTGCAACCGTCTCGAGACAGGCTCTCAGGCACCACAAACTTACTTACTGACTGTGTGATTGTTTGCAACATTGCAAACGCCTCGAGACAGGCTCTCAGAAATGCCAAACTTACTTACTGACCGTGTGATTGTTTGAAACATTGCCAACGCCTCGAGGCGGGCTCTTAGGCATGACAGACATATTGATGTTGTATTGTTTGCAACATTGCAAACGCCTCGAGACAGGCTCTGAGGCATGACAAACTGACTCACTGACTGTGTGATTATTCGCAACATTGCAACCGTCTCGAGACAGGCTCTCAGACATGACAACCATACTGCTGATGGACTGTTTACAATATTGCAAACGCCTCGAGACAGGCTCTCAGGCATGGCAAACTAACTCACTGACTGTGTGATTGTTCTCAACATTGCAAACGTCTCGATACAGGCTCTCAGCCATGACAAACATACTGCTGATGGATTTATTGCAACATTGCGAACGCCTCGAGACAGACTCTCAGGCATGACAATCTGACTCACTGACTGTGTGATTGTTCTCAACATTGCAAGCTTCTCGAGACAGGCTCTCAGACATGACAAACTGACTCACTGACTGTGTGATTGTTATCGACATTGCAACCGTCTCGAGACAGGCTCTCAGGCACGACAAAACTTACTTACTGATTGTGTGATTGTTTGCAACATTGCAAACGCCTCGAGACAGGCTCTCAGAATTGCCAAACTTACTTACTGACCCTGTGATTGTTTGCAACTTTGCAAGCGACTCGAGACAGGCTTTCAGGCATGACAAACTTACTCACTGACTATGTGATTGTTCTCAACATTGCAAGCTTCTCGAGACAGGCTCTCAGGCATGACAAACTGACTCACTGACTGTGTGATTGTTCTCAACATTGCAACCATCTCGAGACAGGCTCTCAGGCACGACAAACTTACTGACTGACTGTGTGATTGTTTGCAAGATTGCAAACGCCTCGAGACAGGCTCTGAGGCATGACAAACTGACTCACTGACTGTGTGATTGTTCTCAACATTGCAACCGTCTCGAGACAGGCTCTCAGTCATGACAACCACAATGCTGGTGGATTATTTTCAACATTGCGAACGCCTCGAGGCAGGCTTTCAGGCATGACAAACCTACTCACTGACTATGTGATTGTTTTCAACATTGCAAACGTCCCGAAACAGGCTCTCAGGCATGACAAACCGACTCACTGACTGTGTGATTATTCTCAACATTGCAAGCTTCTTGAGACAGGCTCTCAGACATGACAATCATACTGCTGATGGACTGTTTAAAATATTGCAAACGCCTCGAGACAGACTCTCAGGCAAACTTACTCACTGACTGTGTGATTGTTTGCAACATTGCTAACGCCTCGAGACAGGCTCTCAGGCATGACAAACTTACTTACTCACTGTTTGATTGTTTGCAACATTGCAAACTCCTCGAGACAGACTCTCATGCATGACAGACATACTGAATGTGGACTGCTTGCAACATTGCAAGCGCCATGAGATAGGCCCTCAAGCATGAATAACTTATTTACAATGACGGATTATAAAGTTTTGTTCTGTTGTTTTGTTATCCATCTTTGCCTAAATCTTGATTAAAGTTTGACAAGCTAACTCTGGCCTTTTTCCGAGGTCTCCGCATTACGATGGATGTTCAAACTCTCTTTGTTGCCTTCTTATTTTCTGTTGTTCTATATCCGAAAAGTAAAAACTCCTGACTGGGGTTCTGTTTTGTCAGTGAGATTGGTTGCAGGTCTACAAACGTTAGACAATTGATGAAGATTCGTGGTCATGTCTCATCATGAGACTCATGGACCTTTTGAAGAGAAAATTGTCATTGGTGAGTTCGATCACACATATAAAGAACCATATTCTCACATTTCGGAAATTCAAGTATTCCTACAACAGCGAATTCGAACAATTGGGGCTGCCGCACCGTTGTATACGCTAATGATTGAATCCAGAGGCAGGTCCACCGCCTCAACCTAGAACGCCTCGCCAAGCTCGAAAAATGAAGTCGCGTTTCTTAACTACGTCTGTCCATTCCTCTTGTGCTGCATGTAACCCAAACCATTTCATCGGTCATTTTCAAGAGTGGCATAGGCTTAATGCTCCTTACAGGTATCAAACTGCGATTCGACTACGTTCATGCTTTAATTGTCCCTAGATGGGACATGGTAGTCGTAACTGCCCTTCGAAGGCTTGTTATCGTCTATGTTATAAACAGCATCATATCACACTTCATGAAGACATGACTCGTAATAAGCCTTCGACCGAAGACTCGGACCCCTCTACCACTAATAAAGTTCAGCTGTATTCGGAATCCGATTATCCAGCTTCTTTCTGACAAGTTCTGCTTGCTACAGCACAAGTCGCTGTAAAGACCTCGAATGGACACCAATTTCGAACAAGCCCTCCTCGA
>JAABKJ010014734.1:0-10054 GCA_011634705.1 Andricus grossulariae
AAAGAATTACAAAAAGATTTTGAAGATAGATTTCAAGATTTTGATGTCATCAAACCCATTTGTAACTATTTAACGAATCCGCGAATGGACTTGAAAGTACCGTATATGCAAGAATTGTGTACTCAAATGTCGAAGCTCTTTATGATCGATGAGAATAAAGCTGTCGATGAGATGATTCGTTTATGCACTGCTTCGTGGGCATAAAGGCTCTTTTTAGGGCCTTTTTGTTATATTCTTATTATATTTTTCAGGAGGGAACCCTTTCAGGCGGAGAACTTCTGCTAGACCATCATTTATTCTTGATACTTTCAAATTGAAAGATAGTCGAAGTTTTGAAAAAAGGACAATATTTCGAATGAAAAGTAAAGGAATTAAACTTGTATTATTTCTGAATAGACGCGTTTAAAATTGGATAAATTTAAATTGAAAAAATGTTAAAATAGAAGCGTTCAAAATTACAAACCTTTAAAATAAAATTTCTGAATTTTGAGAATTTCGTTAGGAAGAAGTTGAACTTTAAAGCATTGAGAATTGAACAATCTTTTTTTATTTCTAGAGTCTCAAGATTGAATGATTTCAGAATAAAATTCCAAAAGCGGACAATTTCCAAACCTTCAAAATTGAATATTGTCCGATTAGAATTTTCAAAAAAAAAAGATCTTTTAAAATTTAAAGGAGTGAAGATTACATTCTTTCTAATTAAAAGACTTGAAAATTTTAATTGATTTAAAGTGAACATTTTTGACAAATTCGAGCTTCTTCTAAAACTAAAAAAATGTAGTCACAAATTCAACCATTTCAATTTCATTGAGAATTTAGCGTTTGCCATGAAAATTCAGAATTCTATAATTAAAAACATTAATAATTGAATAAATTATTGAACTGTTCAATAGAAATTTTTTTTATACTGACCTTGAAAAGTCGAACTTTTTGGAAAAATTGTCTAATACAAAATTGCCCATTTAAAATTACTTTGTATTTTAAACGTTTCCTTAGATTAGAATAATACAATTTTAAAGGTTTAAAATTGAAAAGTTTTCTATTTTGAAAGGTGAAAATAAAGGTGAATTATTGTTTTGATTTTAGTAAATTTTGTCTAATCAATTTGTACGTTAAATCATAATTTTTTTAATTTGCTCAACATTTAGATTTCTATAATTTTAGAAGCGTTTACTTTGAAATATTTAATTTATTTTTAAATTTTAAAATTAAATAGAAATTTGAAATAAAATGTATTTTAAATTTGAGTACAAAAAATTCTGGCCCCCCGGAGTGAAGGACGCCGAGGCGTAATTTACCGTGTCCGTAACCCTTCGATCGATTCCTAGAAAACGAAGAAAAAAATGACAGAAAATATTTGTGGCAGTCGTGCACTTTTCGTGTCAGTCAGCACCTGCTGAAAGTGGTGAGCCCTGCGCTAGCATAATCGAAAAATGCAAAAAAAAAAGGCGACTCTCTGCTAAATTATTAGGATGGAGTAATGATCAGGCACTTTTTATCAGAAAGTCTCTCACAAAAACAAACCAGTTCATCTATAACTCCGCCCTCAAAATTAGACGGGAGAAGAAGATCAAGTACCTGTGGAGTGCAGGGGGAAGGGTCTTCTGTCGTAAAGAAGATGGTGCGCCAAGAGTTTTTTTGGCTCACATCAATGACCTTGATATTTTTCGCTATTATGAATTTGACAGGATACCAGCGTAAGAGGACATCGCAGCTGGTTCTTCACTTAGTATTTATAATTTTTTTTTGTATATGGTTATGAATTTTATTTTATTTTTGGTCTGTTTAGTGAAGTAGATTTACAGATAGCATGTAGGACTGTACGTAGTATTGTTATTAGTTATTTTTTGTGTAGCATAATAACAGATCTGGCGTACATAGAATTTCTATACACTGCATGATATTTGTCTAGAATCTTAAGCTTGGGGCCTTGTTCTAATACAATAATATACCACACATGCATACTTATTTACTACATACAGCTTATCAGTTACTTGTCGGAACTTGTCAAAACACGTACTCGTGGAAAAGTTTTTCATAAGATCATGAGAAATTTTTTTTATGAAAATTAAGCTAAGTGATATATTGTAATTTTTAATGCATTTTTTTGTAAGTTGCCTTCATCGTTCTATTTGCTTTAATTCTTCTGTAATCGCTAAGTCTAGACTGAGAAGTTTTGCGATCGGATTTTTACTTGCTAAAATTCATCTACTTAACTGGTTTGATTTTTGTGTGAATTCTGTAGGACTTGAATATCTGAGCTGTTCTGCCTTATCCAGACTTATATTTCGTCTATTATGGAGACTTGAAGAATCTGCCATGTAAATGCCCAATCTCTCTTGGCACACTATCACGAATTTCAACTCTTTTTCAACGCTCGTAATTACTTCATTATTGATGTTTCTGAGACATGGTTAACACCTGATCACCCCTCCAGCTTGATAGTCCCTGATAATTATGTGCTATTTCGTAGGGACAGAGATGATCGGAGAGGGGGCGGAGTCGGCTTATATGTGCATGACAGTCTTAGGGGAGTGGTAGTGGGAGTCAGCACGTGTGCTAGTTATCCTAATGCCGAATTTCTCTTCATTGAAGCCTCGGGTGCTAATCACAAAGACAGTGTGTTAGTGGGTGTGATTTATAAGCCGCCGAATGCCTCTTACGGAACCGAACTTAAATCTGAAATACTTGCTTCTGTACCGAATTATAGTAACATAATTATTACAGGGGACTTTAACACTAACTTAAATGCTACCAGTAATCACACTAAATACTTAGCAGATATTGTGCAAGCTTCAGGTTTATCCTTCGTTCCACACAATACCACTTATCACACAGACCGATCAAGCACACGCATTGACCTCATGATAGTTGACGATCTAGAAAAGTTAGACTCCTACGCCCAGCATCCCATGACATTTTTCGCAAATAACGATCTTATTAATATATTGATTACAAATACACTTCTGATCAGCCATTAAATAAGTCTCAAAATCAAATACGAAATCTTTCTAAGGTAAATGAAGTAACGTTTCACGAGCACCTAATGACTTACGATTGGGAAAAATTCATTCGCATGGTAGATATTAATAGCAAAATTAATCTCTCTTGCTCCTATTCAATCTCAACGTTTGATAGGTTTGCACCCCTACATGTTCCGCATAAATATAACAAATCTGTCCCTTGAATTACGACTGAAATTAAAAATCTTATGATGAAACGGGATAATACGCGCCGACTAGCTAAAAGAACGAAAAATCCCGTTATTCATGCTGAATTTCGCAAACTAACGAACCTAGTGCAAACAAAAATGAGAGATTCGGCCAATAAATACAATTTCAACGCTATAAAAAACGGAAATAACAGCGAAAATATTTGGCACTTGTTAAGACGATTATTCCTTATTCCACCTAAGCACGAATCGGCTGTTAATTATTATTCTGCCAATGAACAACTTAACGTCTTTCTATCTTTACCGCCCTGTAATCACCTATTACCATCTCCAATTAATCCTCTAAGACAAGTTAATGGAAATCAATTCAAATGCCCTTGGATCTGATGGTATTTCCATCAAAATGATTCGACTTGCTCTTACTGTAATTTTCCCAATACTACTTCATATTTACAACTCTTCCCTACAAGTAGGGATTTTTCCGGATTCTTGGGAAAAAGCGATTATTCGCCCAATTCCTAAGATTGCTAGTCCAGTCTCCCCGACAGAATTCAGGCTGATTTCATTTTATGTGCAATAACGAAACCATTGGAAAAGATAGTCCATATGCAGCTTACAAAGTATCTCGATGCTGATCAATTGACTGATCCTTTGCAATCGGACTTTCGGGTGAAATACAGTACATTAACGGCTTCCCTAAAGGTGACCACTGACTTTAAAATCGCTATTGATAGGAGGGAGATCTCCATAGTGGTTTTATTTGTTTTTTCAAAAGCGTTTGATTCAGTTATTCACGAACTTCTTTTACGCAAACTTAGAACGTTTAATCTATCCAGAACTGTAATTGCGTGGTTTGAATCATACTTAATAAATCGATCCCTACAAGAAGTCAATAGCAAAGGCGAACGGTCTGAATGGGCTAGGATTGAGAGTAGAGTCCGACAGGGTTCTATTTTTGCACCCCTTCTCTTTAATCTATACACTTCGGACTTAGGTGCTCAACTCAATTACTGCAAATACCATAAGTACGCAGAAGATTTTAAATTGTATCTTTCGGGCCCAATCGCCTCCCTTAAAAGTATGCTGGAAATTGTCCAGGAGGAAATCGACTTAGTGGTACAATGGGCACAGAACTATGGGCTGGCACTGAATGCGACCAAGGTTAAAGCAATTATTATCGGACCGAATCCCTCCCCCTCCTTAGAAACTTTAAGGACCTTCCCTTCACTCAAAATTGATGGCCTTAAGATTGAATTTGTTTTCGTTTGAAGGGATTTGGGTCATATGCGCACTCTCTTATGGAGTGAGCAAGTAGTTGGGATTTCGAGAAAGGTTTTCATGGTGTTGTGACAGCTCAAAAGAAACAAGGAATCCTTGCCCACGGCTACAAGGATTCTTCTGGTAAAGAGCCTAATTCTCCTAAATTTTGATTACGGGAGTATTTTATGCGATGACATTACGGAGGAACTTAAATTAAAACTCGAGCGAGCACTAAATGCACATATTCGATTTATTTATGACTTGCCGAAATATGAACACATAACTCCATATCGCTCAAAGGCTGGACTTCTGAATGTGGCCATGAGAAGACAATTTTTTATGGGTAACTTACTTTTTAATCTTTTTCATAGTCAAACGCCACAGTATCTTTCAGATTTATTTGTAATCAGAGATAACAATCAACCCACTCAGTCTAGGTTTCGTGAAGGAAAAATGGTCCTCACAATTCCGATACATAGAACCTGTAAGCTGCAAAGGTCCTTCATAGTTATGGTGAGGGGGGGGGGGCACGTCTATGGAACAAGAAACCTAGTGCGATCAGAGATGCACTTTCAATCTTTCACTTTAGAAAACTATTTTTTGATTATTCGCTTAATTTAGACAATCCTACACTAGAAATCACACATTGGTAGTTCGGGAAAATGCTTCATGCGACATATATATGCGTTTGTACAAAGTTATAAGTTCTAGTGCATGTATCACTTGTTCCTTAGAGGGCTCTTTAGCCCTAGGGACTTAACGGATAAATTATGAATGAATTATTATTATGATAATGATATTCAGTAGATGTAAGCGAATGTTTCAATGAGCATATAATCCTCATAGCTGCAGGTGCCTTGAAAGCCGTCTTCAAATCCATATTGAAAACCCATTTGAATTCCAACATATGACTAGTTCATGAAGTATTAAGTACATTCTACTGACGGCTAGAAATAAAGTTAACTCAAAACCAAATGGTCGAATAATTTCCTGGGAATGAGCATGTTTTAATTCTAAGGGCTCTAAAAAATGTACTTTTCCTGCATAAATTTGAGTGAAATGTCTTACATTAAATGTAAAAACAGAGAATATTATGAAGATACTCGAAATTTCTATATTTTTGCTATCGACTTTCCGTTATGCCTAATGGCTCACGCAGTACACATTGCTCTGAATTCAAGAGATAAGGAATAGCGTTTTATTTTTTTTTATGTTTAAAACGGTTGATTGTATGATTTGACATTGAAATCGATTCTCAAACCTATTTTCAAGTATTTTAAAAAAACTCTTTCATTTTGCCTCTGTGGACTGAATAAACTTTGGGAATAATTACAAAATATCATATAAATAAAATAAGATATTTATTTGTTCTTGAGAAATAATGTTGATATTCAAGGCAATACTTTATTCTATCATTTATCATAAAATTCAAATGATACTATCAAAAGTAAAAATATGATATAGAGAATTTTGAGTTTAAATTTGATATTAATTCTCACTTGGATAAATAATTTAATCACATTATCAATATTTATATTGAAGAGTACGATGTTCATAGAAAAATATAGATATTAGTAATGAAAACATTATAAATAGTTTAATGAAACGTACTGTCTACTATTACGAAATATTCCTTAAGACTAACCCATTCCCAACTCATCCACGGTTAGTATACGGAAAATTCCATGATAACAGTCCTAGCACTATACTTGATCGGTTATTCTTACGGAAAATTTAGTAATACTAGATAGTGGCTTTTGTTTTGATAGCGAAATTTTTTCGATTTAGAAAAGAAAAAGATATGAAATAAAAGAATAGGGCTATGGTGTTCTGGTTAAAATCAAATAAATAAAATTGAATTATTTAATAATTGCAAGATTTATTTTCACTAGTTGTTAGCTGAAAAACTCTTTTGCTTCGGTCGTTATCTGTGTAAATTATTCAGCGATTGAATACAACATTTCTGAATTAAAAATGTGCTTTAAATTAAAAATGTTAAAATTGAAAAGAGTTCAGCTTGAGTATTTAATTTGCAGTTTGGGCTTCATTACATTAAATAAATAAATGTTCAGCCTTAAGAGTTCGAATTCTTTAATTTTAGCGATAGAGAACAATTTTAGCAAACAGAGAAACGTTCGAAAATTTGTTTCTTCAAGTAAAACGGCCACCCTGATTATAGAAAGCTTTAAGAGATTAGAAAATTTTTTAGTAATTTCAAATGATTTTGTAAGATTTCAGAACTTTAAAAGATTCCGCAGACTTCTAAGAATTTTACAATATTTGAGGGCTTTAAAGGATTTGAAAAATGTAAAGATTCTATAAAATTGCCAGGAATTTCTAAAGATTGTAAGGGATTTAAAAAAATTGCAAAGTTTTCCCGGGATTCCATGGGATTTCAACAATGTCAAGGGACGTCAAAAATTCTAGAATATTTAAAAGTATTTCACGGAATTGAAACAAATTCCAAAGAATTTAAGGTATTTTAAAAGGCTTCATAGTATAAAAAATGTGCCCGCTGCACGAGCGCGCGACTGTTGATTCCCCCGCTTCGCGCTCGGTCTTTGTATTTCCCCGTCATTTGTACACAGACATTTTTAACGTAAAGGTGAACGCATCAACGACTGTAATTTGGTGATTGTGAATTTTCTTTTGTTAGAGCTCCTTCGGCTTTAACGAACACATGCTCATCACGTATCTCGTGCTTCGCACTCGATTTTGTCCAAAATGTGAACTTTTCTACATTAAGTTCAACACTATTATATCAAATGTATATTATATTTATTTCTGCACTTTGGTCTGGTACTGCTTATTCAGTTATTGCAAAATAATGTACAAATTTTATTTTTCATGATTACTTTGATATTTGCTCCTTATTTTGCACAAATTTTTATTCTCAGCTACCCTGTAAAATCTTTCATTCAAAAAAATTCATATTATCACAATTTATAATATGCATTGGTATTGAAGTATACGCATTTTTATTGTCTTGTTTTGATAATTTGAAAAAAGTGCGCATCCTATAAATAAAGTAGTTATTTCACATTTTATTGCAACTTGTGTCGTTTCTCCATAAATTTAATTTGTTTATTTTCAACTTTATTTTTCACGGTTTAACCTGAAAATACGAACCCTAGTGTAAAGTTGTTCGAAGCAAATTTGTAAATATAATTCAGGCGGAAAATTTTCTGAAATAAAAAGTTATTGTAGCTTGTGTCATTTTTCCAAAAGGTTAATTTTTTATTTTTAATGTAGTTTTATAACAAGAGTTTATAGCGAATTTCAAGATCTTTTTTGGTTGAACAACTTTTGTCTTTTTATTTATTTTTTTTTCATCTCTTGTGTCGTTTTCCCACAAAATTTAATTGATTAATTTTTAATCATATTTTTTACGATCAAAAGAAAATCTATTTGTCCTTTTTAAAGATGATATTCATCAAATTTGTAAATCATTTTTGGGTGAGCAACTCTTATCTATTAATGTTTTGTTTTGTACCTTGTATCGTTTTTCAACAAATTTAATTTTTTGATTTTTTATGCTATTCTTTATAACTAAAACAAAACATCGCGTCCTATAAAAAAATTATTGATAAAAAATTTGTAGTTTTTTTGGGGTAAACAACTTTTGTCTATTTATTTTTTCATAGCTTATGTCGTTTGACAAAAAATTTAATTTTTTCTTTCAATTTAACTTTTTACGACTAAAACAAAAAGTAGCTTGTGTGATTTTTTAAGACATTTAATTTTATTTGTGCCTAATATTGTTTTTTACGATTAAATTAAAAACTACGCGTCCCATCAAAAAGGGATCCATAACAAATTTGTAGATCTTTTTAGAGTGCACAATTTTTTTAAATTCAACATTTGTCGTATCTTGCATAGTTTGAGCGGAAAATGTAATTTTTTGTTTACATTATCTTTTGTGCAGTAAAAATTTGAATTTTCAATCTTTCAAGAGAATTGAACAAGTTATTATGATAATATTGTAGGGCTTTCAAAAAGCAACATTTTTCTCTTCCTGACTTCTTTTTATATCGTGCGTTATTTAGCTTAAAATTTTCATTTTCGTTTTTTTTTTAAATTTTGTAACTGTTCTAACTCTGGTATTTTTTTTAATCAAAAAGGTTCTTTGTAAAAAAATGTTCGTCTTTTTAAGTACTACAAATAACCGTACCGAGAATTTTTTAATCTCGAAAAAAAGTTGTCTCAAAAATTTTGAAAATGCCCTCACTTTTTGAATTTAAATCCAAAATGGCTGACTAACAAACTTGACCTTTAGTTTAGCACACTTAAAGGATATATTAAAGTCAAATCCAATCTGTCAATTGCTCCGAAAGTTATCGTGCTGACAGACTCAAAATCTATAGAATACTAAGTTCTAAGCAAATTTGTAGAGGTAATTTAGGCAAAAATTTTCTGTTAATAAAATATTATTGCAGCTTGCACCTTTTTTCAAAAAAGTTTTTTTTTATGTCTAACGTATTTTCATAACAAAACTTCATAAGGAATTTGTAGATCTTTTTTGATTGAACTGGTCCATATCATCTCACTTGCGGCAAGTCTTTCTGCGGCAAGTCACACCTGCGGCATGTCAAATCTGCGGCATGTCACATCTGCGGCTGTCACATCTGAGGCATGTCACATCTGCGGCATGTCACATCTGCAGCATGTCACAGCTGCGGCATGTCACATCTGCGGCATGTCTCGTCTGCGGCATGTCACAACTGCGACATCTCTACCTAGCGGCTTCTCTCCCGCGCGGCACTTCTCACAGTCAAATTGACATTTTTGCGGCATCTCTCACCAGTGTCAAGTCTCCCAGTAGCATCTCTCCCCTAAAAAAAAAATTAAGTCCAAATAAAAATGGCAGAACTGCGTCGAGTCTCCCAGAACATATTGTCTCCCCGGCGGCATCTCTCACCCGGCAAAAATTTTCAAGTCCATCTCAAACTGACAAAACTGCAGCAAGCCTCCCAGGACTGATTGTCACATCTGTGGCATCTCTCTTCCACGGCAAGTCTCCCCAGCGGCATCACTCATCCGAGAAAAATTTTTAAGTCCACATCAAAGTGGCAGAACTACGGCAAGTCACACAGGACTAATTGTTACATCTGCGGTAAGCCTACCATGATGGATTGTCACATCTGCAGCATCTCGCACCAGCGGCAAGTCTCCCCAGCGGCATCTATCGCCCAAGAAAATTTTCTAAGTAGTCCTAGAGATGGAAAAACTGCGGCATGTCTCTACAGCGGCATCTCTCACCCAAGAAAGTTTTCTAAGCAGTTGCAAAGATGGCAAAAGTGCGGCAATTCTCTCCAGCGGCATCTCTCACCCAAGAAAGTTTCCTAAGCAGTTGCAAAGATGGCAAAACTGCGGCAAGTCTCTCCAGAGGCATCCCTCACGCAAGAAAGTTTTCTGAGCAGTTGCAAGGATGTCAAAACTGCGGCAAGTCTCTCCAGAGGCATCTCTCACCCAAGAAAGTTTTCTATGCAGTTGCAAAGATGGCAAGACTGTGGCAAGTCTCTCCAGCGGCATCTCTCACCCAAGCAAATTTTCTAAGTTGTTGCAAAGATGGCAAAACTGTGGCAAGTCTCTCCAGCGGCATCTCTCACCCAAGAAAGTTTT
>JAABKJ010014735.1:0-10054 GCA_011634705.1 Andricus grossulariae
AGAGATAAATTTTCAACCAAAATGATGATCTTTAACCCAAGAAAAAAAAATTTCAACAAAAAATAGCATTATTGATATTTCAACTAAAGAATATTTTAATTTAAATTAAAAAAAACAGTTAAATGCAATAAAAATAGGACAAATTTTAACATAATAGATGAATCTTTGACCAAAAAGACAAGAGAATTAAATTTTCAATCAAGAAAGATTTTTCGATTAAGAAAGGGAAAAAAATTTCAGCCAAATTTTGGAATTTTCGACTGAAAATGATCAATTTTTAACCAAAAATTGAATCGTGAAATTTTTAGTTAAAAATATACATTTTCAACTAGAAACAAAATAGTTGAATTTTCAAACAAAATTCTCACCAGAAAATCTAATAGCTGCTAATTCAGCTAATAATTATATTTATTTTAAATAAAAAACAGTTGGATTCGACCAAAAAAGCCAAAATTTCAACAAAATCGTTTAATGCTCAACCAAAAGGACGAATTTTCAACAAAACAGTTCTATTTTCAATTAATAAATTATCAACCAAAAGACGAATTTTCAACAAAACACATTAATTTTCAAACAAATAGTCAAATTTTTAACTAACAAAGATCAATTTTATTAAAAAATCTTCTTTTTTTTATCGAAAATGTAACCATTACATTTTTGGTTGAAAATTTATAATTTTTAGTTAAAAATGTAATTACTTGGTTTAATGTTTAACTACTTTCTTACAAATAGATTTTTTTTGCTAAAAAGATTCATCATTTTACTTCAAAATTCATCTTTTTGGTTGCAAATTTAACTAAATATTTTGTTGAAAATTCCTTCTTTTTTTGGTTGAAAAGTAATTTTTTTAGCTGAAAATTAACTTTTTTTTTAAGTTTAACTGTCTTTTAAAGAATTCTCCTTTTTGGCATGAAAATTCAACTATTTGGTTGAAAATTAACGTTGTTTGTTAAAACTTCGTCTTTTTCGGTATAAAATTAATTTTTTCGGTTAATAATTCATTTTTTTGGTTAAAAATCTAATTATTAAATCAAAAATTCGACAATTTTGTGAAAAAGTTATTTTTTTGGTTGAAAATTCAACTATTTGGTAGGAAATTAAACATGTGGTTTACAATGAACTTTTTTGCTGAAAATTAATGTATTTTGATAAAAATTGATCTTTTTTGGTAGAAAATTCAATTAATTAATTGAAAGGTAAACTGCTTCATTAATTTTTTTTGTTGGAGATGCATAATATTAGTTGAAAATTCATCTCTTTTGAAAAATTTCCTATTTTCTACAAAATTGTTTTTTTTTAGTAAAAATGATTTTCTTAAATTGAAAATGTAACCATTCAATTTTTTGTTGTAAATTTATCTTTTTTAGTTGAAAATTTAACTATCTGATGAAAAATGTATCTTCTTTGATGAAAATTCTTCTAGTTTGTTCAAAATTCGTCTTTTTCGTCGGAAAATTAATTTTATCGGGTTGAAAATTCGTATTTTTTTCAAAGAAAATTCAACTGCTTGGTAGAAAATCAAACTATTTTTTTAAAAAGGCATTTTTTGGTTTTACAGAAAAAAGAGAAGTGTAATAATCACTATACGCGTGGAGAAAGTCAGCCAGGCAAATTCATGCGACAATACGTAAAAGTCTCGATTTGAGCCTACCTATTCCATTTTATAACATTTTTTAACGCACTTTTCACGTAACAAGAGAAATTACACACGCATGGAAGACCATTCCATAGTAAAAACTTTCTGCTTTAAAAAATTCGTACTACTTATTGTGGAAATAAAAGTCGAACTCTGTTAAAGCGACGCAACGAGCAAGAAGTGCACAAAGAGAAAGGCACAAAAAAACCTTTTGTGTTTCATTGCGTCAATCGGTACTTTCGGCGTTCTGATCATTCATATTTGAGTACATCGAAATATTTCAATCAGAAATTTTTTTTTCTTTAATTGAAAAAAAACGTTTGTTCACACAAAAAAAGGGAGAAACTCCTAAAAAATGTAGAAAACTACTAATTGGTACTAGTTTTCAACTAAATAACTATTTTAATTGAAAATTCAACTATTTTGTTAAACATTAATTTTTTTTCAATTTATCTCTTTCTGTAGAAATTTCACCTTATTTGGTTAAAAATGCAAGTGTTTAGTTGAAATTTAATCTGTTTCGGTCGAAAATTAATTTTTTGTTGCAAACATTGAACAATTTGGTTGAAAATTTGTTGCATTTTGCTGACAATTCAGTTTTTTGGTAGAGAATCCATTTTATATTCATAGTGTATTTAAATTTTTATTTAAAAAAATTAATTTCCAATAAAAACACTAATTTTCAACCAAAGAAAAATTAATTTTCAATAAAAATAAAATCATTTTTTACCAACAAAGGATAATCCTTAACAAAATACATGAATTTTCAACCAAATATTTTAACTTTCAATGGAATTTTTAACCTAATAGTTAAATTTTTAACCAGAAAGGTGAATTAATCACCATGAAGATTAATAATCTACCACAAAAGTAATTTTGAACCAAAAGAATGAATTTTTTACCAAAAAAGAATAATTTTTAATAAAGTACATACATATTCAACTGAAGAAGATAAATATTCAACCAAACATGGAATAGTTAAATTTTCAGTTGAAAAAACAATTTTTAAAAATGTCAACAAATTAGTGGAATTAAAAAAAACAGATTTTTCAACTAAAATGATGAATTGTGAAAAGAAATATTAATTTTCAATAAAGTAGTTCCACTCAGTAGATTTTTTTTAAGGAGAGGGTAATTTTCTAGTTATTTGAAATTTACATTTTTGAAAGAAGATATTCTTTTCTTCGAATTTAAGAGCAATAATTTATTTATAAAGGGTAAAATTAAATTATTCATCTATTTTTCACCTCATAGGATCCTAAAGCGTAATTTTTTTAATTTAAACGCTTAATAAATCAATAATTGTTAAACTCGTATAAATTAGGCAATTGAAAGACTTGAAAAAATATGTAAACGCACGCCATCATTTTCAATTCTCTAAATTCAAGAATAATTCAACGAATTTAGAGATTTTCAAAATTATATCGTTTTAGGCAATTTTAAGTCAAAAACATTAAAAATGGAAAGATTAAATGTTTTCAAAATGAACAAATTTTAAATTAAAAGTAACATTATTTTAATTTTAAAGCATTAGAAATTTATAATTATTCAACTGTTATTCATGAATCAAAAATTATTTTAAAATCTATTTTTAATATTATCTTAAAATGATTATTTTTTTAAATAAAAAATCATTTAAAACTTTTCCGGCAATCTTGAGAAAATTTTTGTATCATCTTGAAACCCTGCAAAATCCTTAAACAGCTTTACAACTTCATTTCAAAATTTTGAAAAATCTACATTTTGTTTTAAAAATTTTGGAATGTTTTCAAATTTTTCAAATGTTGAAATTCTGCAAAATTAAAAAAAAATCACTTTAAATGTTTCAAATTATTTTTTGATAATTTTTGATGTCTTTTAAAGTCTTTTTAAATATTCTGTTAAAGTTAATTTTGCATAGTGGAAGCATTAGTGATTTTTTAGATAATAGACAAATCAAAGTTTTCATTTTGGTCAACTTAAAAATAGAAAATTACAAAAAATACAAAATTACAAAGTAATACAAACAATTTTCAAAATATAATGCCAAATCAAACATATAACATTTTTTATTTTAAATGGTAATTTCTCGAGCTGAAAAAGGGAAAAGTTATGTCGCACCCTATCCCTTTTCCAAATTTATGTTTTTTTTTTACAAAAATTGTCAGAATTATTTTATTTGAAAATTTGTGTTCATAAACTCTTTTCTATTTATACATTAACTTTGAATTATCTTGATGAAAAATTTTTTTCTGTTTGAAACAGATGTTTTAAATATTATAAATGAGCATAACTTCCTTACTCTTCAATAAAGTGTATTAATATTATAAGTCAATCGATTTGCCTAGAAATAGGGAATTTTTTCCGTTCCTGCATCAATTTTGAATAATGTTAGTGGAAAACGTTTCACTATAAAAAAGCGTTTTTTCCAATAATTTGCATTACCATAGCTTCCTTACTCTTCAATAAAATGTATCAATACTATAGGTCAATCGATTCGTCTCGAATCAGCACAAATTTTCTATTCTCGCATCAACTTTAAATTATGTTGATGAAAAAAAAGTTTTACTAGGAAAAACCGATTTTTAAAATATTATAAAGTGCTAAACAAATGCAATACATTTTTTTGAGAAATCCTTCGACTAGTTTCAAGATATTAGTGGTGAGAATAAGTTCTCCAAATTTCATCAATTTGTCTGCCATCGTTTTCAAGTTATCGTGTTCACAAAAAAGTGTGACGCACACACACGCACAAACACACAAGCGCGCGCGCGCACACGAACAATTACATAGAACATTGTATTGAACACTTTTAAATTGAGGAACATTTAAACGAATTCAAAAAATTTCAAAAATGTTACCATTACAAAGCTTCCTCTATGAGGAAGTTAAAAGTATCCATTTGACAACAATAGGGACCTCAGAAGCAAGGGGATCCCGGCTCACCCGCAGGTTAACAGCTGGGAGGAAAAAAGGCAGGGACGTCTCAATATCTTAAAGGTATACGGGGCCCCGGCATATTTCTAAACACATCTATTGCGATTGATAAACAAATAATTGTTTACAAGAAAATCTTACTGTTACCACTTTTTTACTTTTTGGACATTTTTAGTAATTTTTAGTGATTGAAAATGCGTAATATGTTTTTTATCAATTCAAAATAATTTTTAAATAATTTTTTATAACAAAACCTTGTCATTACAGCTTTTGAGTACTTTTTGAGTACTTTACTAGCAACAAAATTATTTTAATGTATTGCAAATGTGTAATATGTGTAATATGCAAATAATGTAATATGTGTATAAGCATTAAAAAGAAGAACAATAACTCAGACCCGGCAGAACGTAGGTTTCGTTAAAATGTCGATAATTTTAGGAGATATAGCATAATTTGTGAAAAAATGTTTAATTAACAATATCTAGAGAACGACCAGGAATTTGCGAAAGCACCTCATACCACCGGATTCAGGAGATCATTCTGCACAATATCCATTGAAGAAATTTCGGGGACCTTACAGCTCATACCACCTCGCCTGTGTGGTTCCCCGACTATAGTGAGAAATATTCTTCTTGCGATCTTATGCTGAAAATACGTGTGCTGCTAGTCATTGCATCAAACAGTAAGTAATTGATTAGTTGAATGTAATTACACATAAAATCTGATTCATTAATTAATTAAATTATAAATAATTTCATGAATTAATTTGTACGGGAATAATTAATCATCTCCAAACTACCCAGGAGGTCAACTAAGATGGGGAAAAAGTAAAAAGAAGGTTTTTCTCGTCGGAATATAATATTTTAAAAAACGAACTTTACTTAATTTCTACCTACAGTTGAAGAAACGAAAAGTTTTTTGTTTAATTTTTTTCCTTTTTGATATTCTTTTCAATAAACTAAGAAAACACGTGAATTAAGGTGGCTCGATAAAAAAATTTTTATAAATTGAAAACGCTTCACCACTGCAAAGTTTCCTTTTGGTTCCTTTGTAACGTGTATACAATTTTTAAAAAATCGATTAAGGGCCCTGGGAATCGAGTGTAAATCGGACTTATAGGATTCAAGTCAAACGGTGCAGTCATTTTGTCTGATTTTTTCTGTAACAATTGAAAGAAAAAAATTCTCTTCGACAGCATCGTTGTAGTAAACTGTTTTAATATTCAGCAAAGCAGGGAGCAGGTAAAGCATTCTTCGAGCTCGGAATTTCGTTTGGGCGACCCTAGCGAGAAAAGGGAAAAAACGACCATTCGTTATGACTCAAGTCTGCAGGTAATGAAACGCCCACTATGACCAACATTGATTCATTCAGGGGCGAACACACCGTAGACGAAAATTAGGGGCCCCTACCCTAATGAGTAGGTGAATTCCCAAAATTCCCAAACCAGGGACGCATTTAGTACGGGGCCAGCGGGGTCATGGTAAATCAAAGTCACTGCGACATGCACGGAATGCAGCAAGGAATTACAAAAGGCCCCCACATTTTAACCCGTCCTAGGGCCACGGATTCATGCATGCAATATTTACGCCGAATCAGTGTAACGGTACAATTTTTGGCAAACTTACTCCGAAAGTAGTACCTTGTACATTAAATGGCAATATACAAGCTCTTTGTATAAACGGGCAGATTGTACAAACATGCAAGATATCAATAAGATGTGTCGCCAATTTCCTCCGAAAAATACCAGATTTATTCGCATTATACAGAAACTTTGCATGTTTGCACAACTCAGGAGCTGTCTGCATTCATCGGTTATAGAAGTCTAGCGCTCCGTTTTGTTAATCCTGAGTATCTTTACATTTACTTGTGATATTATATTGTTCACAGTTTTATTTTACTTCAAATCTGCATTTCATGAGATTATCTACGCCTAACCACATCTACCCACCAAACCTTTTGGGAATTCACCCACTCATTTGGCTAGGGGCACCTAGTTTTCGTATACGGTGTGTTCGCCCCTGAATTAATCAATGTTGGTCATAGTGGGCGATTCATTACCTGCAGACTTGAGTCATAACGGATGGAAGTTGTTCCTTTTCTCGCTAGGGTCGCCCAAAGGAAATTCCGTACTCGAAAACTACTTTACCTGCTCCCTGTTTCGCTGAATAGTAGAACAATTTGCTACAACAATGCTATCGAGGCGCATTTTTGTCTTTCAATTGTTACATAAAAATTAAATTTTTTTCGAAAAAAGCGGCCTGTACCAGGAGTCTTTATGCTCTTTAAGTTATTTATACAAAAAAAAAAGGCAACATGGCTTCACCGTTTGGCCTGAATCCTATAAATCCGATCTACGCTTGATTTTCAGGGTCCTTAATATCTTTTAAGTTTTCTTTTTTTTAAAGTATCTTTTAAGCGGTTGGGCGGAGTGGAAGTAGAATAAAAAAAAAAAATTTAATGGCTGAGTTTTGGAAAAATTGTGAAGGTTTTTTTTGTTTCTTAATCTGCATAATATGCTTCATTTTTACCATATTTTTTCAGGTCTCCATAAAAAATTAAATTTCTCCAATATGAACACAAATAAAAAATCTAAAACAATTGTAAAAATTAGGCATATTATGCAGATTAAGGAACAAAAATAACATTAGCGATTTTTCTAAAACTCTGCGATTAAAAATTTTTTAAATTTTATTTCGACTCTGCCCAAGCGCAAGATATTAATCGATTAATTTCAAATTTGATACACGATATAAGGGGAATATAAAAAAAGTTTTCAATGCTAAGGCGTTTTTAACTTATAAAATTTGTTGTTTTTTTTCGATCCACCCTAACGTACATATTTTGAAATATTTTTTTTTCTATTTTTTACGGATCCTAAAACATGAGCCTGTGTTGACGGATAATTGACCAATGTTAGAATATTTTGACAATGTTCACATATGCAACACTGACAATGAACATCAAATGTGAGGAGTCTTAAAGGGGTCAGTCCTTCTTAAATCAGGTAAATCACATTTTCAGCATCAAACAATATATGAAAATCATTAGACAGATGCGAAGCATCCCCTAAAAAATGTCCGAAGACAGATAGAGGAAAGATTGAAAATCCTCAATAATGTTTTAACGTGTGGGATACATTATATATAAACAAATTAACAACACTTCCAGACTGAATAATATTTAATAATTTGAGGTTTCGTTACTAGTCATAGTAACCTCACCAGAAAATTTATGGATAAATCTATTAAAATAATTACATAAGAAAATTACATGAAAGGTAAAAGTGTTTTAAAGCATGATTTTTCTAACATCGAAATATAATCACTTACCATTAGGTAGAGCGGTGAAGTTCAGTCACGATAATAACATTTTCGAAAAAAAGAAAAGAAAATGAGAGTTTCAAATTTATTCAGAAAAAAAGGATCTCTCTCCACTCGCACCATTTAAAAATGAGAGTTTCCTCCAGGAACAATGCAATTTCGATGTGACATCGTGGAAGTTTGAAACGTGAAAGTTTCGTCAAAAAAATTAAACTCTGTAACTGATAAATTAAAAACCCAGCACAGGAAAATTGAAATTGAAGATATTCATAATCATGTTAATTTTTTGCTAAATAATCTTGAAATTTCGAAAAATAAAATCAAAAGCCTTATGCCTAATGTAGAATTTTCCATCTTTATTTATGAATTTGAAAAATCTGATAAATCTTATGTCTGAAAAGATGAAATAATTTTAAATAAAAATGCCAAAATTTGTTACGAACTAAACCGAATAATCTTTCTACTAATACACATGAATTAGAATCTTCTCCTGATCCTTGGCTTATTAATTTGTCAGAAAAAACAATTCCTGAACCTGTGGCTGACATACTTCGACTTAGCGAAAAATTTAGTTCGTGTTTTGTTTCGAAAAAAGAAAACAAATTGTTAGAAATTGTAAAAGATTCAGAAATTAATTTAGAAAAGATTCCATCTGAATCTAAAGAAGAATTTAGACATAAAATATTATCTTCAATTTCAAATTACTGAAAAAAAAAACGAAAAAAATTTCTCATATCGATAAAGAAATAGCTAAGAATATTAAAATAACAAGGATATTTTAATTACTCGTGCCGAAAAAAGTTAATACTACTGTCATTCTCAAAAAATCATCTTATTATTTTAAAATGAATGAAATGCTCAGTGACAGTGTACATATGAAAAAATTGCTTCTAATCCTCTCAAAAAAACTTCAAACTTCTACTTTTGATTTATGAAGAGTGGAATTCTAAGGGATATTTCGGTAGTAATTTCAAAATAAAGTCATTGTCAACTTCCAATACCAATATAGAAAAAATGTATGGCCTTCCAAAGGTTCATAAAATTAATTTTCCTCTAAGACCTGTGGTATTCTATATTAACACTCCAACTTATTACTTGGCTAAAACTATGAGTAAAATCTTATCTGATTCTATTCCGAAATTAAATTCTTTTGTTAAAAATTCTGTTAATTTTCGAGAAAATATTATTAAAATTAAAATTCCGGATAACCATATTTTTATGTCTTTAGATGTAAAATCACTATTTACTAATATACCCTTCGAATTGGTTCTCTCTGTCATCGATAAGAGACGGTGTCACATTAAAAACTGTACTAATATTTCTCAAAATGATTTTTTTTCTGGTACCTCTTTTCTCATGAATTCTACTAGTTTTCAATTTAATAATAATTATTACAATAAAAAATTCGGGACTCCAATTAGGTCTCTGATATCAAGTATTCTTGCTGAAATTGTCTTACAAGATCTCGAATTGGAAATTTTTTTAAATTCAAAGATCAATATCCATTCGTTTCATAGATATGCTGATGACACTTTTCTTATTGTTCAAAAAGACGAAATTAAAAACATTGTTTCTCGTTTTATTAGCTATCACGGAAGGATAAAATTCAGTTCGAAATTGAATCTGAGAATTATATCAGTTTTTTAAGCTTAAAAATTATCAGAAACAATTCAAACCATATTATCACGAACTGGTTTAGAAGAATTACATATTCCGGTAGACTCTTAAATTTTTTGTCAAATATTCCCATACACCAAAAGATTGGTATTGTGAAAAATGTAGTCGATTCAGCTGTTCTTCTCTCTGATGAATCTTATTATCATGAAAATTGAAATTTAGTTGAAAAAATATTAAACTACAATAGTTATCCTGAATTTTTTATTGAAAAACACATCAGAATAAGACTCTTCCATATCAATAATAAAAAACCCTCTTTCGAGTTAAATTTAACGAATAATAATCAACAACAAATATTTGTCTCTTTTAATTTTTATCCAGATATATCTTATCCAATTCATAGACTTTTCTCCAATTTTAATATAAATAATATTTTTAGAATGGATTCAAAATTTGACAGTTTCATAAAATTGAGGAAAGACGCATTGGAAAAATTAGGACAGTGTAACGTTGTTTACAAATTGGAGTGTTCTTGTAGTATGTCCTATATTGGACAAACTAAAAG
>JAABKJ010014736.1:0-10054 GCA_011634705.1 Andricus grossulariae
CTCGCAGAAGTTGTGAGGAAAATTTTCTCGCCTGTTTGTAGCTGATTGGTTAAAGCATCAAAACGGAAATATTAAAGATCTGGTGTTCAAATCCCAGCGGAGTCAGAGATATTTGTTTCACAACTTTAAAAATTATCAATTAATATTCATAAAAGATTGATTATCGACCATGTAGACAAAAAACATTAAAATCATATCATTTGATACCATTTGATGTTCTTTCAGCTAATCTACGTTATTTTTCTTTTTATTTCATCCAGTCTGTGATATAAGATGTAATGGTAGCTATCAGAAAGCATCCAGAGGCAACTAATGTCATACACAATGCTGGCGGCCGATGTGTAAGGACGACAGCGGTGAAAGGCGTACTCTAAACTACACCATAATATTCGAACAGAATAAACGAAAAAGATTCACGATTTCAGTAAGTTTTAAACTTCATCTCTGGTAGTTTATGCCGGAATAGAAAATAAGAGGGTACTCCTTGTGACCTATTGAGTAACTAGAGGCAAATCGATTGTTGTCTAATATTGATATATTTTATTGAAAATTGAGGAAGTCAAGCCTGCGTGAATTCAAACCTGACGAACTGAGATTTGTTCGGCTCATTCCTAACACGAATCCAAATCGTCGATTTGAAATTCGAAGATACAGTTTTTCTCGAGATAAATCAATTAAATTGAAAGCAGAACGAGGTACCTTTAGACCCACGCCAACCGAAGAACAAGCTGTAATATCAACGTCCAATGATGACGTATTTGCTATAGTGTAGAATGATGAATTTATTTGTGGAATATTTACACTAATACATCCCTATGGATCAAGGACTGATGAACGGGCAAAAATAAACATGGACAGCGGCACGGTTGATATATGACCCCAGAAGAAATCAGGGAATCTCCTTCAGGTCCAAATCGCTCAATCAAAAAGAATTTTGAAATAATGGTTACAGACGATTTTTGTGTTTAACAGAATTTTAGTATCTGGAAACTCTTACAAGTAACGAGTAATTATTATTTTATTCATTGAGCATTTGATTTGAAAATATTACTGGAAAAAATGACAATCATTAATTTTCATTTTGCTTTCTCACAGGTGAAGCTTTGTATTCGTCACAAATTTCAACTATTTTTGAACTAATCTGATAAAACGTGTGTGGATTTTGGCCCCTTTTGTTGACAAGCTGATTCAAAAATTTTTAATGTACCACGACAATTATAAATCATATTCTTTTAATGTTTTTATAATGATTTGAATTAAAAGGTTTGCAATTTCCAAATCTTCTAGTTCAAAAACGTGGAAATGACGCCAAATTTTTTTCATATAGATTTCATGTTTTTCCGTTTAGATATATAATACACATACGTAGTAATATTTTGTATCATTTTTGAAAATGGTATAGTTCAGATTTAAAACTAGAATTATGAATTCACAAATCTTTAATAGTTTGATTTTTGAGGACTTTAAAATAAATCGTTCTCTTTCGAAAGTTGACATTCGAAAGTACTTGATTTTAGTTGCTCAGCGTATAAATGCTCAAACAAGAATTCTATAAGTTTATGAATGCATAATTTTGTTATGTTGGCGCTGTTGACCAGATGAAATATTTTTAATTTGGAGTTGTCAATGCATCTTGAGAATTAATAAATATTGACGGGCATTATATTCGAACTTGTCCAAATACCTTCAGTTCAAAATATCGATGTATGTTATTATGAACATTTTAATATCAAATTAATATATGTTGTTCTGACTGGTATTATAATAGGACCCTTTATGTCCTTTCTATTAGTATTTTAGATAAAAAATCAAAGCTGTTTTAGACAATAAATAGCACTGATCGTAGCTTTTTTCATACCATAACAGAAAAAAGAACCCTTAATTTGAAAAAAGTTAAATTTATTTTTGTCTTCATGTGCAAAGGGAAAATTTTTTCTAACAATGAAGATTTACGTAAATGCCTACTAGACAATGATTCTAATAGTTTAAAGGGATTTCACAAATGTTCATGCTGTTTCAAAGAATTTTCTAGAATTTCGGAAGTTATGGAAGATTTCCAAAGGACACTATAAGATGTCAGAGGGTTTTAATGGTTTGAAGGAATTTTGAAGTATTTTAAAGTAATTCAAAAAAATGTCCAGGATTTTAGGAAATATAATACCATTTAATATTATAAAATTCTAAATAGTAAAAATAATTATGAAAAGCTCGATTATTTTCAGGTTTCATAGCCTGTCTACACGTTATACAATATAACCTTCGGGATGCGTCGTTCATAGGCTAAGGGCTTTTATTATTTTAAAAAAGTTCAAAATTAGTAAAAGGTTACATTTTTCAATGTGGATTGGGAAAGATGATAGGTAAACATTTTTTTAAAGTAGAAGAAACTAAAGAAATGACCAGGATTTTGTTCATAAGTTTAACGGTCATCCTGAAATATTTTTAAATATATATCTTTTGTTATTTTTTTTTATCATAGGCTTATGATTGTTTAACAGATGGTAAGGTCCAAAATTTATATTATGAAAAAATATTATACAAGAATTCAAAAATGATCATAATAAAGAATAAAATAAAAACTTATTTTCGTGTATACTTTCACGAAATATAGATTTTAACGAGGGCTTCTGACTTATAGTCTACGTAATACATACATGCATTTCAAACTCGAAAATATGAATTTTTAGCAATTTTAGTTTGATACAAAAAGCAATTCAATTCAAACAAAAAATAACTTTTGAAAGAGTTTTCAAATCATTCATTAGAACGGATTAGCTTTCAAACAAACAGTTGCTTTTTCAACCGTTATTAATACAAACTTGTAACAAATACAAAATAAACATAAATTTTCTGCTAGAAACATGAATGGTTCGAATTACCGGCAAACTTGCGGAGTGCCAATGGGATCTCCGATTTCAGCCTCTGTTTCTGATTTAGTGATGAAGAACATTGAGAGCCGTATCTTTAGCAATCTCCCTTATCGCACAACATTCTTCTATCTTTATATAGATGTTATTCTAGTTTGTGCCGCTGAAGACAAAATAAAAAATCTACAATTGAGATTCACTAAATACAATCATACGTTGAGTTTTACGATAGGTAGAGGTATTGATAAGTGTATGAACTTTCTTGATATCACAATTAGAAGACGCGATGGGTGATTAGAGACTGATTGGTGCGAAAAAGAAACTTGGTCTGGAAGACATATGAACTTTAATTCTTATGCTCCACTTAAATATAAAATTAGCGTCATAAACAGCCTTGTTGATTGAGCGATTTTATTTTGTGAAGAGATACACGCTCTAAGAAATCTTAACTTAATTTAAAACACATTAGTTCCAAATGGTTTTCCATATATCCTCGTAGACAAATTAATTAAATTGAGAATTGAAAAACTAAGTTGTAAATCAAGAAATAATACAAGCACACGGAATATAGAATTCAATAGCATTGTTTTCCTTCCATATGTAAAACAAATTGAACATAGACTCAGAAATGTACTAAATAATGAAGGTCTAGCGAGCATTTTTCGCTCTCAAAAAGACGTTTTTGGTTGTTTTCAAAATTTTAATTATCCGTTGAATAAAGAACGAAGAACGCAGTCGATATATTGTCTAGGATGTAAAGGATGTAAAAGGTTTCATATCGGTCAGTCAGAAAGACCTATCAATGTCAGAATGAACAAACATATTAACGACTGCAAGAAGGACAATGAAAGAAATGTAGGACCATCAAATTGATTTTAATGATATCAAAATACTTAGTACCGAAAAAAACTATAGTAGGAGAATCTTTACAGAAATGGTTCATATTTTAACATACCAATAATACAGTTAATAAGAAAACAGAAATTAGAAATTTGAGTTATGCGGATAGAAATGTAATTAAAGCCACTAATATATAATTAATGTTTGAAAAATTATGACGTCACACTAATATGTCCGCGCCAACTGAACTAACCTTGTCCTTTGTGTTCCGGGAAACCTTGTATATAGACAGGCCGTGTATATTACTGTATTATTTGCAAACTTTCCTAGTCACACATCACACCCATGGCGATGTTATGTTTGACATGTGTTAGCCCACTATTTATATTTTATACTAAAAATTAAAACTGCCTCGCCATAGTCGGAAGTGAAAAGGAGATTTTTTAAAGAATTTTAAAACATTTTTCAATGACAACGGTAAATTTTAACTAATGTTTTATATGTGGGATGTCAATTTCAAGAAACTTGTCACATCTTTGTCGTTTTAATCTATGGTGGGATCATTTTATTTCATTTGATTTTATGATTTATATCTAATCAATTTTAATGTTTCAATTTAAAACTCTATTTATTGTTTTCTTATAATCGAAATGTAGTGTTGGAAAAATACATTCATCCTGAAGAGGTCTTACGCGTAGCGGGCGAAACGTAATTTCTATAACAGGAAAGATGAAATAAAATCCCCAATAAACCGAAAAACTTAACATCGCTTAAAAAATATGATAGTTGATATTTCAACGAAAAAAATTTGATTTCAAATAAAAAAAACTACGTCGGCAGATAAAGAGAATTCAAAATCACAGTCACTTGACAGGATGATATTAATGTCTAATGCATAAAAACTGTAATCTGACTTACCAAGGCACCAAAATCATACGTGTTGT
This sequence comes from Andricus grossulariae, assembly GCA_011634705.1. NCBI lineage: Eukaryota > Metazoa > Arthropoda > Insecta > Hymenoptera > Cynipidae > Andricus > Andricus grossulariae. The sequence goes on from JAABKJ010014736.1 coordinate 4,652, forward strand.
GTTCCAAAACTTGAGCGGGTACCATGTACAGTTTTTCATCAGCGACATTGCCGAACAATTCGTAGGAAAAGTAAAAGTTCTAGAATTGGAAAAGGAAAATTACATCTCTTTTACAACATTTCTTTAGGAAACACATATATAATTCCCATTCACTTACTCATTCAGATTCATTGGCATCCCCCTCGGAAAAGTTAGCATCATGTCCCAATGAATATAAAATCATAAGAGCAATATTTTTTGGAATTGAGAGTGAGAAAGTTGAATCTCTAAAACGGAAAGCTGTTCTCCCCTGTGATTACCTGGACTCGAGGCCAGAATTAAAAGGAAACCAGCTTTCACCAAAACAAATTGTTTACAGTATCCTGAATGACTCATCAATATCTGATAAGGAGTACAAGCATGCACAACAGTACATTCAGCGTGAAAATACTCTGTAAATATGTGAAACTATACCCCAACTGATGCCCCAGCTATGCCCCAACAGATACGCCATTTCCAGCAAAGGGTACATGAGACGATGGTAGTATCGAGTGTGTTACTAAGTTAGAAAGTTTGGCTTTTAATTTTCCAAATGATTCGCATATTCATCATATTCTAGAAGTTGTTCTGTACTAGTGATCCAAGCTTCACGATGAGCATAATGATTCGCCTTTCCGTCCAGGATACTCGAAACCACTGAATTCGAACCAGAGTAAGCTTCTAACAACTGTCCTACTGAAACAGAAGTACATCTTGTATTAATCAAAATTATTATTAATAATATTAGTCAAAATATCCCTTGATTCACATAGATTTTAAAACTGAAAAAATGCCACAAACTAAAAATGAATTAGAAAAAAACTTGGACAAATTGATTAATAAACGCAGTTTACGGCAGAAAAATGAAGAATGTTCAAAGCAGACGACGAGAAAAGGTAACATTTATTTTGCCTATTTGTTCAAAATATTTTGTATAATTTATATTAATTTTTTGAAGATTTGAATGGGCTGTTATACTAGGCACTATATACATTTTTGAATTGTTAACATGTACTGAAAAAATCTGGCTTTTCGTACTAGATATCAAATTCATCAAATCTACTAATTAGAAGTGAAAATAACTCTAATTAAACGTAAATAGCTGTAAAGGTAAGCATGACGCCTAATATCAACGAGATGACGACTATATCAGAGATTTATTCGATAATCTAATAAAGCACTAGAATAATCATCAGTTACATTGTTAACCCAATTCTTCATAATTATATTAGTCATTTATTCCTTTAATCATAAAATTTGAATATTGCTCATACTGTCGTCTTAAACTTGGCTGTTATCCTCAATTTCATTGGTGAATATAATAACGTAATATGGCTTTATTTTTTTTGTTAATTTTTTTAAGTTATACCAAAATGAACATTCAAGCGATTTAATCTACGTTCTGTTCAAATAGTTATTTTCTTTGAAACTTTATTTAAGTTTGTCCGCAATGAGTACGAATTTTATTTGAAATAATTCCATGGGAGTCCAGAATGTGTGTTAAACAATTGAATACGAAAAGTGTTCTAATTGCTACGAGCTGAGTATTATATGTGCACGTGAACATATGATACACTCATGAGGGATCACCCACGACTAACCTTAGATGATTTAAAAAAATAGGTTATTTTATACCAAACTAGTTAAATTCATCAACCAAATGAGAAGTTCGATTTAAAATTGAAAACAGGAGAATGCAAAAAAAATTTAACTTCTTATCTAACCAGCTAATTTTTCAACCAAACAGTTGCATTTTTAACCAGAAGGAATTAAATTTCTACAAAACCAAATGTTTATGTCTGGAAAATATTTGTTTTTTGAAACAAAGAAGATTTTTTGCTTAAGAAAGAACAAAAATGTCAACCGAATTGTTAAATTTAAAAGCTACAAAGACGAATTTTCGATAAAGCAGTTGAATTTTAAACTGAAAAATTAATTTTCAGTATTTCTCTTCCCGGAAGGGGAAAAAATGCCAGAAGAGAAAATGAAAATCCGGCAAAATATCCCGAAAGAGAATACACGATGACACTTTATTTCGCTGTTTCTTTCTGCAGAGTAGAGTTGAGAATTGGAGTGTTTGCCTTATGGCGACTTCATGTCTGATATTCCATTCTCCCGAACTTCTTATTTGTCTGACAGACATCATTCTCCTGGAAAGTCTCTTTCATTTATTCATTGAATTATTGAACTTTATTATATTATCACATCTATTTTATATATTATTATTTTTCAATACAAGAGTATCTAATCCTGCCTTATCGCAAAATGTATACAGTTGAGATATTCAAATATTTATTATATTCATGAATAATATTTCCTTCTTGCTATACCAAATTCTCTAGTCAGGCCTCCTCTTTTTGCCGAGCCTTCGCCTCGTGCCAGGTCCAGGTCTCCACCTGGCAGTCGTTCTAATAATGACGTCCTTGCAACAGTAATAATATAACTAAAGCAATAGTAGGAGTAATAATAGAACTAAATTATATGAGGCTGGAAAGATTTGGTGAATATTTTTCCTTCATATCCTTCGAAAAAATGACAATTTTTTGGAAAAATCAAAGTTATTTCTCCCCTGATTTTTCGAGGTGTTTCTTCGGTTATGAATAGTCATTTCAACACCCTCCGTAACCCACCCATGCAGTAAAATGGAAAATATTCATTGAATCTTTCCAGCCCGAGAGAATTTAGTTTTACTGCGTTGATGGATCTAGGGGAGTGCTAAAATGACAATACATAGCGTAAGAACCACGTCAAAAAATCAGAGGAGCAATAATTTTAATTTTTCCGAAAAATTAACATTATTGGAAGGATATGAGATAAAAATATTCACCGAATCTTTTCAGCTCTAAAGAATTTAGTTCTACTGCGTGGATGGTTTGCGGCGGGTGGGGGTGTTATATTGACAGTCCATGGCCTAAAGACCATCTCAAAGAATAAAAGGAGCAATAAAATCAAATTTTTTTTAATAGTTTCATTTTTTCGAAGTATAAGAATGGCAAATATTCACTTAATCATTCCAGAGCTAGGGAATTTGGATTTTCTGTGTTTTTGTTGTTGTTTTTGTTTTCAACGCTTCCTTACAATTATTTAATTTTTACAGGCATCATTTCAGATGATACTTCAGAAATGATCGTTCTTTCTGCGATTATTTTTTGCATAATTACATTATCAAATAATCACAGAAAATAAACTTGCCATTTTCATTAAACTTACGATTTTTACTTGTATTATACTCCCAAATCTTATTCTTCCGGCACATGATAATCACGCCACCCTGTGCTTCAGCAAGCTAAGAAGGTACTAAATGTGTTTAAATCTGGAAATTATAAATATTTTATAAGATAAATCTATATTGATCACTTTTATTCAAAATATAAAACATATTATAGCAAAGGTAGCTTACAATAAAATGTGAACTTATGTAATCGGGATTGTCCTTTGGATTCCTTTGGACCGACGAAAACTAATAAATATGATACGATACTTGGAGCATTTGCAATCAACTTATTAACGTACTCGTTTCACAAATAAATATTAGTTTAACAAACCTATGTTTACGAATAAACAATAAAATATCCATTTTTTTACTTAAAGGTATTTTAACTAAAAATCTAAGTATTTTCCTGGAATCGTTAAAAGACGGCATTAGATTTAAAACTGTCGAAATTTTCCGGCTTTCAAAAAAATCTTTCTCTTAATTCAAAAGAAATTAAGAAGCAAAATGTTCAGAATGTTAGAAACTCTATCGTCTAATTCGAAAAAAATTAAAAAGGAAAATGTTCTTTCTTCAAACTCAATAGAAATGTTGAAAATATAAAATGTTCCTATTCAAATTTATAAATCAATTAAAAACAGATATTTCTACTTCCAATTCAGAAAAAAATTAAATACTAAAATTGTTTCTCTCCTAACTGAATCAAAACGTTAACATTTTTAGCCACCGAAAAAATACTCAAAAAGAAAAAATTTCACTTTAAGGTCAAACTATGCAAGTTACAAAACAAACTAAATAAACCAAAGTTTTTCATCCTGACTATATCTCCATTCGTATATACGTTTTTCATTTGCAGTTTTAATGGGAATAAAGATTTTGTTTTGCGATCTGAGTTACCAGAAAAAAAATGTTTGTGGCAGCGAGTTCATATCTTTGTAGCTATAATGCCATTGATACGTTTTTTTAGCTTACCTAAGCGACTTAAAAAATTTTTTTATTCTGAAAAAAAATGGAATTTTTCGCTATTTCCATAGAGTTCCGTTGATGTTTTCGACCCTTTCACCATGTAATAAAAGATATATGCTACCACAAATGTATTTTCATGTACCTAAATTAGTGTCTGTATAATGACAAGCCCATTAGGAGTTTTTAATAATAAATTATATATTAAGCTTCAAGGTTGCTCAGGGAAAATATACAATTCTTGAAATAGGTTCCACACTACACAGAAAATGCAAGTATAATGGAAAAAATGTGTACTTTGCTGTTAAACTGGAAAGTTCAATACATTGAAATAGAATTCTTTTATTTTTACTTCTTCAGGCACATGGTGTTTTGCCCTAAAAATGCGCTCAAACGTTGTTTTTGAATATTTTGCTATTTCTTGTTCCCAAGATGTTTGCCAGAATTGTTTGACCTCGTTCTTCAGATTGAGGATACACAGTATATCCACTTAATCATGAATTTGAAGCCAAAATAAAAAATTTTCTATCTTTGAGCCCAATAACGCAAATGTTGAGCTGATTTTCATTTAACTCAAAACCAAAGGCTTTTTGGGATACTGTTTAAAAATCTAAGACCAACATTTAACAAAAAATTAGATTTGATTTTAAATTCATGATCAAATCCCCAGAAAATCTCCTAGTTCTGAGTCTCGTCGAAATCTTCGCATTTATTGATTTTTTTTTAATTCGGACTATACAGGAAGAATGATTTCAAACCATCCGTGGGTTTGTTCTGTTTTCAAATATTTATGCCACCCTTATTTTACCACTCAAATTTTTCCTGCAAATTTTGACAAAAGATTGATTCAAACTTCTGTTTATTATGAATAAATGTTTTTTTATTTTTTGATAATTTCGGCAATGGATGGCTGTATATAATAGGCAACAGTTGTCGATTTTAATTGGGATATTTTTTTGGGGACTTCAAAATTAAGCTCTTTGCTGAAAATCCTGCCAAAAAACTGATCGAATAGTATGTTTATTATCAATATGTTTTTTTATTGTTTGACAGTTTTTAATTTTTTTTCAAATTTTCGAAACATTTTTAAAACAAAAAACTGTTTTTAAAATGCCTATTAAAATATATCTATTGAAGTGGAAAATTCTGAACCATTATTTAAAGCGATTGCCGTTTGAAACAGCCAACAACTTAAAATATTATGTAAATTA
>JAABKJ010014737.1:0-10054 GCA_011634705.1 Andricus grossulariae
AAAAAGACGATTTTTCAACAAAATAGTTAAATTTTAAACACAATAGTTAAATTTTGAACTAAAAAACATCAATTTTCAACCGAAAATGAAAAAGTTAAATTTCCAGTTTACAAAAATTAATTTTCAACCAGAAAAAGAGGAATTTTCGATGAAATAGTTGAATTTTCATTCCAAAAATATTTTTCAATCAACAAAGAAATAAAAATGTAACCAAATTGTTGAATTTTTAAACCAAATTATACATTTTTTACCTGAATGAATGAATTGTCTGCCAAAAATATAATACGTAGTAGAATTTTGAACCAAAAGTAGTTGAATTTTCTTTTTGGGATCTACGAATTCTGTTACCATTTAAATGGAAAGCGAAGAAAGGGAAATTTTCAACATAATTGTTGAATACGCAACTCAAAGAGATTATATTTTAACCAAGCAGTCACATTTTTAGCCAAAAAAGGTTAAACTGAAACAAAAAGAGATGAAATTTCAAACCAAAAAGACAGATTTTCATTTAAAAAGTTAAATTTTCAACAAAAAATAATTTAAATCCAAATAGTTAAATCTTGTACCAGTATAGTAGAATTTTCAACCCGAAAGATGAATTTTCAACCAAGACAATTAATTTTCTAATAAAAAATATGAATTTTCAACAAAATAGTTAACTCATCAACTAAAACAGATTAATTTTCAACCATACAGTTACATTTTTGATCAAACGAGACGAAATTTCTACCTAGAGATGAATCTTCATAGAAAATTAATTTTTAACAAAGTAAATTTAACTTTCAACCAAGTAGTTCAACTTTCAATTAGGTAATTGAATTTTGAATCCAATCAATATTAATTCTCAATAAAAATGTAATAGTTAATACTTCGACCCAAAAATATTTCAATTTTATATAAAAAAGAGTTGAGTTAAACCAAAAGAACCAATTTGCAAGTGAAAAAAAATGTTCATTCAAGAAAGAAAGAAAAAAATGCAAGAAAATTGTCCAATTCTCAAACCAAAAAGGCGAATGTTCAACCCAAAAATATAAAAAATTGTCTGAAGAAGGTTCATTTATTTTTTTTTTTTAAAATTTATCTCTTCAGTTGAAAATTTTACTATTTTTTTTCAAATCCGTTTATTTTTTGCGGTGGGTGGAAAATTCAAATAATTTGCTAAAAAAATCAACTATTTGGTTGAAAATTAACTCTTTTGTTGAAAATTAATATTTTTGGTATTAAAGTTCAACCATTTGGTTGAAAATTCGTGTATTAAAAAAAAATTAAATATTTTTGTAGAAAGTCCAAATTTGGTTGAGAAGTAACTTCTTTGTTGAAAATTCGTCGTGTTTGGTAGAAAATTAATTTTCGTAGTTGAAAATTCATCTTTTTCTTGAAAATTCATCTCTTTGTTTCAAAATTTAACTATTTTGTAGGAAATTCAGCTGTTTTGTGGAAAATTCGTCTTATTGGGTTAAAAATTTAACTATTTTGGTAGAAAATTCAACTATTTAGGTGAAAATTACGTTTTTGTTGAAAATTCATTGTGTTTGGTAGAAAATTAATTTTCTTGTTTGAAAATTTATCTTTTCATTGAAAATGCATCTCTTTGTTGAAAGCTCATCTCGTTTGGAAGAAAATTAATCTTTTTGGTTAAAACTTCTATAATTTTATAGAAAGTTCAACAGTTTTGTGAAAAATTCGTCCTTTTGAGTGAAAAATTCAACTATTTTGGTAGAAATTTCAATTGCTTGGATGAAAATTCAATTATTTAATTAAAATAAGAATTACTTTCCTAAAACTTTATTTCGTAGGTTGGAAATTCAACTATTTAATTAAAATAAGAATTACTTTCTTAAAACTTTATTTTGTAGGTGGAAAATTTAACTATTTTTATTGGAAATAAATTTTTTTACTAAAAATAATTATTTTTCGGTTAAAGTATCAACTGTTACATTTTTCGTTGTGAATGCATCATTTTAATCAGAAATTCATTTTTTTTTGTTAAAAATTCAACTATTTTGTTGAAAACAAATTTTTCCCCAGAAAATTTAATTATTACATTTTTAGTTCAACATTTTTAGTTCAACATTTTTTGGTAGCAAATTAATCTTCTTGTTAAAAATTTCTTGACTGAAAAATCCTACTTTAACTAATGCTTCTTTTAAATTAAATTTTTCTTCATTATCGTATTAGTTATTTTGATTTTCAAATTATAAAATTAAGGAAGTGAATAAAGTAACTTTTTAGGTAACTTGAAGTTACTTTATCTAGTAACTGTAACTAGTTACTCAAAAAAAGTAACTTACCCAAAACTGATGGGAAAGAATAAATAAACAGGAATTTGGATAATTTGATAATATCTTAAAGTATTAGGTCAGAAAACTAGACTACATTAGACACTTTTAAATCCTGTAGGCCCTGAAACTTCTAATAGTACTAAACCTATCTTTTTATTTTCAGTGTCAAGTACGTGGGATTCTATTCCTTACTCCTCGCTCTCGTCCTGATCGGCCGAGATTACTGGAGTTTGCTTCCAAGGAAAACCCTCTCAAGTCTAGCTCTCTGGGGACATTTAGTCGCTAGGCTCTTCGTCCTCTTAACTGTTATTGCCTCAGTCTACTTGGGAATATTTTACATCCACTTGTCATTACTAACGAAAGCTGGACCGCACGATTCCGTAATGACGAGTGCATTCCAGGCTAGCCTGGAAGGAGGTTTGGCGAGTATTACCAAAGGACAGCCTCTAGAAGTCACTCACGGTTCGCAAATTACTCTTCGTCACACCTACGGACGAGCTTGTTGGTTGCACAGTCATAATCAAGTGTATCCTCTGAGATATCCCGATAAACGTGGCAGTTCTCATCAGCAACAGGTGACCTGCTACTCATTCAAGGACGTTAATAACTGGTGGATCGTCAAGCGGCCAGAGATTAACGACTTGGTAGTCACGAAACCCAGCGAGCCCATCAAACATGGAGAAGTTATACAAATAGTACACGGAATCACGAGTCGTGCGTTGAACTCGCATGACATAGCAGCTCCAATGACACCTCAGAGTCAAGAAATCTCTTGTTATATTGATTACAATGTCTCGATGCCTGCTCAGAATCTCTGGCGAGTCGAAATCGCTAATCGAGATCAATCTGGTAATGTCTGGCATGCTATTCAGAGTCAAGTTCGATTGATTCATGTGAATACGGAATGCGCGATGAAATTCAGCGGCAGGCAATTACCTGACTGGGGGTATAATCAGCACGAGGTTGTTGCTGATAGAATTATTGAACAGCCGAATGCAATATGGAATGTGGAGGAGCATAGGTATACGAAGAGTGAGGACCAAAAGCAGAGGGAACGCGAATTAATCAATGCGGAGATGATACCGTTGAAAGCGACGACTTTAACTTTTTGGGAAAAATTTCTAGAGTTGCAAATCAAAATGCTGTTTGATGGTCAGGAGGCGCAGAATAGTCATATGTACTCTAGCGGACCTTTGGAATGGCCACTGATGACGAGGGGCATCGCATATTGGGTTTCTACTAAAAGCAATGTAAGTATCACAATATAAGCCTTATAGAACCTTATAAAACCTTGTAGAACCTTATAGAATAGAACCTTATAAATACTTATAGAATAGAACCTTATAAAACCTTATAAATCCTTATAGAATAGAACCTTATAAAATCTTTTAGAATAAAACCTGATAGAATAGAACCTTGTAAATCCTTATAGAATAGAACCTTAAAAACCTGATAGAATAAAACCTTATAAAACTTTATAGAACCTTATAGAATAGAACCTCATAAAACCTTATAGAACCTTATAGAATAGAACCTTATAGAATTAAACTTTATAAAATCGTATAGAGTAGAACCTTAAAGAATAGAACCTTAGAAAACCTTATAGAAAGGAACCTTATAGAATAGAACCTTAGAAAATCTTTCACCTTATAAAACCTTATAGAATAAAACCTTATAATTCCTTATAGAATAGAACCTTATAAAATCTTTTAGAATAGAACCTGATAGAATAGAACCATATAAATCCTTATAGAATAGAACTTTATAAATCCTTATAGAATAGAACCTTATAAAATCTTTTAGAATAAAACCTGATAGAATAGAACCTTATAAAACCTTATAGAATGGAACCTTATAGAATAGAACCTTATAAAATCTTTTATAATAGAACCTTGTAAAACCTCATAGAATAGAACCTTATAAAGCCTTATATAATAGAACCTTATTAATCCTTATAGAATAGAACCTTATAAAATCTTTCAGAATAGAACCTTATGAAACCTTATAGAATAGAACCTTATAAATCCTTATAGAATAGAACCTTATAAAGCCTTATATAATAGAACCTTATAAATCCTTATAGAATAGAACCTTATAAAATCTTTCAGAATAGAACCTTATGAAACCTCATAGAATAGAACCTTATAAATCCTTACAGAATAGAACATTATAAAACTTTATAGAACCTTATAGAATAGAACTTTATAAAACCTTATTGAGTAGAACCGTAGAAAACCTTATAGAATGGAACCTTATAGAATAGAACCTTATAAAATCTTTTATAATAGAACCTGATAGAATAGAACCTTATAAATCATTATAGAATAGAACCTTATAAAACCTTATAGAATGGAAACTTATAGAATAGAACCTTATAAAATCTTTCAGAATAGAACCTTATAAAACCTTATAGAATAGAACCTTATAAATCCTTACAGAATAGAACCTTATAAAACTTTATAGAAACATATAAAACCCTATAGAACCTCATAGAATGTAACCTTATAAATCCTTATAGAATAGAACCTTATAGAATAGAACTTTATAAAACCTTATAGAGTAGAACCGTAGAAAACCTTATAGAATGGAACCTTATAGAATAGAACCTTATAAAATCTTTCAGAATAGAACCTTATAAATCTTTATAGAATAAAACCTTATAGAATAGAACCGTATAAAACCTTATAAAATCTTTCAGAATAGAACCTCATAAAACCTTATAGAATAGAACCTTATAAATCCTTCTAGAATAGAAACTTATAAAATCTTTTAGAATAGAACTTGATAGAATAGAACCTTATAAAACCTTATAGAACCTTATAGAATCCAGCTCTTTGTTTATTAGCAATTAGAGACTGAACCAAACAGAAACATTGCAATATTTTTGTTGAAACGTTTACTACTATATTTTTCTTACAAAATTGGTCCTGTTGACTTGGAAATTCAACAATTTGGCTGAAATTTGTTTTGTTTCTTGACTGGAAAATACTTCTTGGTTGAAAATTCAACTCTTTTGTTGAAAATTCATCTCTTTTGTTGAAAATTTGTCTTTTTGGTTGAATGAAATTGTTTTTTTTATTTTAAATTGATATCTCGACTTACTGAAATATAAACTATTAAATTTTCATTGAGGATTCATCTTTTTGGCTAGCAATTCAACTACATTGTTGAAAGTTGAACTACTTTCATAAAAAAAAAAAAATTTCGCTGAAGATTCATGTCTTCGGTTGAAATATTTGGTTGAAAAATTAACTAACTTAGTTGAAAGTGGAACTACTTTGTTAAAAATTCATTTTTTTGGTTGATGATTCATGATTTTAGTCGAAAACCTGTTTTTTTTTCTGTTCAAAATTGAACTATTTTGTTGAAAATTATTATATATTTTCTTTTTATAAAAATTTTTTTAACTGAACATTTAACTATTCTATATATGATTGAAAATTTATCTTCTTTGTTGAAAATTCGTATTTTGTGGTAGAATATTACTTTTTTTTATGACTAATTTATCGTTTTGGTTGAAAATTTATTTCTTTGCTTGAAAATGTAACTATGTAATAGATTGAAAATTCCTTTAAAAATTCAAATATATGATGGAAAATTGAACTATTTTGTTGAAAATTGTTTTTGTTTTTATTATTGAATTCAACCTTCTTCGGGTTTAAATTAAAATCTTTCTTCATTGAAATATCAACTATTACATTTTTAGTTGCGAATTCTTTTTTTTTTGGCCGAAAATTCATTTTTTGGGTTAATGATTGATCATTTTAGTTTAAACCCCTTTTTTTTTGTTCAAAATTGAACTATTTTGTTGTAAATTTGTCTTTTGTGATAGAATATTAATATTTTCGGTTACGAATTCATCTTTTTGGTTGGAAATTCATTTCTTTGGTAGAAAATTTAACTATTAGATTGAAAATTCCTTTAAAAATTCAAAGATTTGGTTGAAAATTAAACTATTTTGCTGAAAATTAAACTATTTTGTTGAAAATTTGTCTTTTTCGGTTGAAGTAAATTGTTTTTGATTTAAAATTAAAATCTTTTTTAGTTGAAGTATCAAATATTACATTTGTCGTTGAGAGTTCGTCTTTTTTTTAAATTCTATTACTTTGAATTAGCTTAACTACTTTGATAAAAATGCATTTTTTGTTGTTAAAAATTCAAATATTTGGTTGAAAGTTGAACAACTTTGATAAAAATTAGATTTTTTAGTTTAAAATTCAATTGTGTTGGTAGAAAATTCAACTATTTGGTTGAAAATGAACAATCTTTCTTGGTTGAAAATTGAAAAAAAAAGATCGTCTTTTTTGATTGAGCTCAACTATTTTTTGTTCAAATAAAACTTTTTTGGGATTGAAATATCAATTATTATATTTTTCGTTGAAAATCCATCTTTTTTGGTTTATTATTTGGTTGGAAATTTAATTATTTTCTTTAAAAATTAACAGTTTTGTTAAAGTCATCCTTTTTGGTGGAAAATTTGTCTTGTTGAGTTAAAAATTCAACTATTTTAGCAGATAATTGAACTATTTCGTCGAAGAGGATCTTTATTGTTGAAAATTCATCTTTTGGGTAAAATACAACTGATTTTATTTCAAATATGAATATTTTTTGGTTGAAATATCAGCTATTACATTTTTCGTTGAGAATTCATCTTTTTGGTTCAAAATTGAGCTATTTGGTTTAAAATTGATGTATTATGCTGAAAATTCATAAATTTACTTGAAAATTCATCTCTTTGGTTTGAAAATTTAACTATTTTGTTAAAAATGCATTTTTGTGGTTGAAAATTTATCTTTTTTAGTGGAAAATTCAACTATTTGGTTGAAAGTTCATGTATTTTGCTGAAAATTCGTCTGTTTTGGTGGAAAATTAATCTTCTTTGTTAAACATTTCTATTTTTTGTGAAAAATTCAACTATTTGTTTAAAAATTCATCTATTTTATTGACAATTTGTCTTTTTGGGATGAATTCAAATGTTCAAGATTAAAAAATGGTTTGGACTCAAATATTACCTTTTTCAACAAGAATTCATCTTTTTTGATTGAAAGTTGAACTTCTTTGTTAAAAATTATTTTTTTTAAATGCACGATACGTAATGTTATTAGAAAATTGATCTTTTTGATTGAAGGTTTAACTATTTTGTTGAAAATGTAATTGTAATTAATTATAATTGTAATTGTAACAATTATTTCGTTGAAAATTCAACTTTTTGGTTAAATTCATCTTTTTCGGTCGAAAGTTACACTGTTTTGTTGAAAATTTATCCTTTTAGATTGAAAATACAACTGTTTTTTGTTGAATTTTAATCTTTTTGGTTTGAAAATGCACCTTTGCAGGTTGAAAATTCAACTATTTAGTTCAAAATTGAATTATTTTCTTGGGCATTTAATTATATTGTCGGAAATATTTATTTTTTGATAGAAAATTAATCTCTTGAGTCAGAAGATCATATTTTTGGCCTTTAGTTGAGAATTAATTTGTTTATAACTGAAAATGTAACTATTTCGTTTTTGGTTAAAAATTTATTTTTTAAATTGAAAATTGATCTCTTTAAGTTGAAAATTGAACTTTTTGGTTGAAAATTCATCTTTCTTTAGTAGAAAATTAATCATCTTTGTTGAAAATTAATCCTATTTTGGTTAAAAATTCAAAAATTTGGTAGAAAATTAAACTATTCGGTTTAAAATATTTTCGGTTTGAAAATGAATCTGTTTTGTAGATAATTCGTCTTTTTGGATTAAAAATTCCACAGCTGGGTTGAAAATTCATGTATTTTTTTTAAACTTCCATTTTCTTAATTTTTTCATTAATTTTCTTGAAAATTCCTTTTTTTTTAATTTAACGTTTACATTTTTGGCTGAAAATTTGTTATTTGCTTGAGGATTCAGCTATTTTGTTACAAATTCGTTTTTAATAGAAAATTTTTCTTTGTAGGTTAAAAATTCAACTATTTTGTTGAAAATTTAAGTATTTCGTTGAAAATTAAACTTTTTTTGTTAAAGTCATCTTTTTGGTCGAAAATTCGACTGTTTTGTTGAAAATTTATCCTTTTAGATTGAAAATACAACTGTTTTTGGTTGAGTTTAAATTTTTTTTTAAATGCACCTTTGTAGGTTGAAAATTAATTATTTTGTTGGAAATTTAATTATTTCGTTGAAAATTCAACTTTTTTGTTAAAGTCATCTTTTTCGGAGGAATATTCAACTGTTTTGCTGAAAATTTATCCCTCTAGATTGAAAATACAACTGTTTTTGGTTGAATTTTATTTTATTTAATTTTTTTTTCGAAAATGCAACTTTGTAGGTTGAAAATTCAACTATTTGGTTGAAAAATCAATTATTTTGTTGAAATTTCAATTATTTTTGTTGAAAATTTGATTATTTTATTGAACATTTAACTATGACATTGAATTAATTGTCTCGAAAATTCGGTTTTTTGTGTTGTTGAAAATTTAACGTTTTCATTTTCGGTTAAAAATTCTTTATTTGCTTGAGGATTCAGCTATATTGTTAAAAAATCGTCTTTTAATGAAAAATGTATCTCTGTAGGTTAAAAATTCAACTATTTTGTTGAAAATTTTATTATTTCGTTGAAAATTCAACTTTTTCGGTAAAGTAATCTTTTTCGGTGGAAAATTCAACTATTTTTTTGAAAATTTATCCCTTTAGATTGAATAAACAACTGTTTTTGGTTGATTTTTTTTTCAATGCACCTTTGTAGGTTGAAAATTCAACTATTTGGTTAAAAATTCAACTATTTTGTTGAAAATTTAATTATTTCTTTGAAAATTTAACTTTTTTTGTTAAAGTCATCCTTTCCTGTCGAAAATTCAACTGTTTTTTTGAAAATTTATTCCTCTAGATAGAAAATACAACTGTTTTTGGTTGAATTTTATTTTATTTTATTTTTTTTTTTGAAAATGCACGTTTGTAGGTTGAAAATTCAACTATTTGGTTAAAAAATCAATTATTTTGTTAAAAATGTATATATTTTGTTGAAAATTTAATTATTTTGATAAAGTCATCTTTTTCGATGGAAAATTCAACTGTCTTGTTGAAAATTTATCCTTTTAGTTTAAAACCACAACTGTTTTTGGTTGAATTTTTTTTTTCAAATGCACCTTTGTAGGTTGAAAATTCACCTATTTGGTTAAAAATTCAACTGTTTTGTTAAAAATTTAATTATATCGTTGAAAATTCAACTTTTTTGTTAAAGTCATCTTTTTCGGTCGAAAATTCAACTGTTTTGTTGAAAATTTATCTTGTTAGATTGAAAATACAACTGTTTTTGGTTGAACTTTAATTTTTTTGTTTGAAAATGCACTTTTGTAGGTTGAAAATTCAACTATTTGGTTAAAAATCAATTATTTTGTTAAAAATTTAATTATTTTGTTGGAAATTTAATTATTTTATTGAACATTTAACTATGACGTTGAATTGTTTTTCTTGAAAATTCGTTTTTTGTTTTTGTTGAAAATTTAACGTTTCCATTTTTGGTTGAATATTCTTTATTTGCTTGAGGATTCAGCTATTTTGTTAAAAATTCGTCTTTTAAAAGGAAATTTATCTTTGTAGGTTAAAAATTAAACTATTTTCTTGAACACTTGATTATTTTGTTGGAAATTCAGCTTTTTGTTAAAGTCATATTTTTCTATCGAAAATTCAACTGTATTTTTGAAAATTTATCCTTTTAGATTGCAAATACAACGGTTTTTGGTTGAATTTTAATTTTTTGTTGTTTGAAAATGCACCTTTGTAGGCTGAAAATTAAAC
>JAABKJ010014738.1:0-10053 GCA_011634705.1 Andricus grossulariae
TATATATATATATATATATATAATAATAAATAAAAATTTGTCGCAAGAGCAAGAGATTTTGAAAATCGTATTAATTTAATTCGTAAAATCGTTAATTCATCAGGCACTTGACCTACTCCGTGGTCAATGATGAAAAATCCGAGATAAAAACCCGAGGAAAAGTTTATAAACTAATAATTTTTACACAGATTGTCGACTATTTTTTTTTCAACAACAACAAAATCAATTCTACCTGCTGACATAGTTCTTCAGTAATTTAAAAAAAAAAAACTCATTTTGCAAAATTTCACATAAAATAAAATCTATATTGAAAGCGAGTTTTCATTACTTATGTTTTGTTTTTCTAACTTTTTCCCCGAGTCAATCTTGCTTGAAAAGCGTCTTTAAAATTATACGGCGATTCCAATAACTGGTGTTTCAGGGGGAGCAATAAACTGCTCGCTTACGGATGCAAGAGAATATTACGTGATCAATTTTTCCAAGCTACCTTAGCGAGGAAGAAAAATGCCTTTAGGGGGACTTTGATTCGAGAAGAGCGGAAGGCGCGGAAGGGGGAAAACGTCTCATTTAGTAAACTGTCTAAACTATCATTCCACCATGGCTCGCCCAAGTCGAGTGCTACTATTGTCTGGAAATGGCGAGAGCCGGAAACGAACGACGAAGGTACAAGATAGACCGGGACCCTTGGATGAGTGTCATTACTATGACTGTTGATGCCACCAGTTCATTTCCACTTTCGAATCTCAAATGTTCACTCGCTCCCTTTCACCTTTCCCTATTTCATTTCCTCTACTATCTAGTATCTCTCTTCCTACTCAGTTTCTTTTAAATTCCCCATGGAAAATATATTGCGTCACTGCTAAATTCAAATTGAGTATGAAACGATTCGCGGGACTTAAGAAATTATGATTTATCCTGATGGATAAATCCATTAGGAAATCAGAAAAAGAAAAAAAAACGGTTTTGAGATTATACTGAACAAACTTACCTCAACTTTACAAAGAATTTTCAGATAAATAGGCGCCTTTAATAATACGTATGTTCACGAGAAATATTGCTAAAGGTCTCACCTAGAATATTCAATGATACAGATTGTCTAAAATTGCATAATAATTTTAATTGCATAAATGGTTTTTCAAACAATTGAAAATACCCACCGTTTACAGTAACCCAGTGATGGCCACTCTCCCCTAATTTAAAAATGAAACCCTATCGAGGTAGCGAAGAATTAAAAAATAAATTTCAGAAGGAGAACAATAAATGAAATTGTTGAAGATAAATTAGTTAGAAAATGTCGACCGATAGGAGAGGAAATATTATCTCAGTAGTTTCAGCTTCACCGCATGCTGGAAATATTGGAACATAATTAATGAGAATCTCCACTTATTAGAGTAACCATGCAGCAAGGTGGTTGAAGATAGTGAGACGAGGGAGGCGTTTAAAGCGTGGCGACGAGGCGGACTAAGGAGGAAGAGAGGATTCGAATTTCTAACTAGAGACACTTGGAGTGGAGAAGTTTGCGAAGGAGGTGTTTACGCGGAGTTGCTCTTGCCCTACCCTCCAGCCATGCCCTAGGACATTCCAAAATAGTAGTTAAATATCTTCATAATAAAATGTAAGACTTTTAGAAGCGCCTCTGAAACAACAGAAATATGTTATTCGAATTTTCGTACAAACAACCTTAAAACCTCTCCTACGTTCCACGCAAAAAAATGCTCTGTTTTAATTACCTACTTCATTAGTTATAATTATATTGATCACTTGCAAATATTATTGTGCAATCAAAACGTAAGAAAACTAATGTTTACTTCCGTTAGCTTATTTTCATATTTATATTTATTTCCTTCAATTATATTATTTGCAAAAGTAAAAGTTCTTGAAATATCATTATTCTTGAGCTGATATATTGCTTGCAACAGATGTATATAACAATCTTGGTTGAAATCAGGCTAATTGGTCACTAGCTGAGAATCAGGCATTTTCGTTTCGCTTTAAATGCACAGAATATAACGATTTTCCTGCGTCCGCATGCTACAAAAATGTAAATTTTCTTACATTTCTCATCACTTACGCTATAAATGAAAACAAAATATAATTCTGGAAAAAAAAATTCAAAAAATAAAACTACACGAAAAAAAATGTGTAGCTCAACCAACGATATCTATCGTTGATACGGCCACAAATATCGTTGAAAGCGAACCAATGATATTGTGAAAATATTTTAAATAGGGAGTTGCAACAAAATATTTGTTACTCATTATTAGTCATGAATCACAATTTTAAAGCGTTAAAATAAAGATATTATAGAGCTAAAATCAAACTGTTGGAAGTTTTGATATAGCGGTAATTAAATAGGAAAAATTTGACAACGGCGTGATATTTGTAATTTATTTTACAGTATAGTACTTTATACTTGTTGATATTATTTTTCAGTATTTGCTTCCTCATAGAGGGAGGTTTGTCATTACCTAAATTTTCAAATATACTTTTTCGACATATTTTGATATAGTTCGACCCCAGGAGCTCGAAAATCATTTTTTCAATGCCCATGTGTGCATGTGTGTGTGCGTAAGTGTAACTTTTTTCTGTTCACCCTATCTCGAAAAGTAAAAGAGCTATGATCATGAAATTTGGATGGAGTGTAGCTCGGATTGACATCCAGGTCTAGTTCATTTGTTCGCGTCTCTGAGACGCATCGATCGACCCACTGTTGAAACTTTTAAGACCTACCAGTGCCGATTTATGAAGTTTCAAAAAATGGTTCATTCTGTTTATATAGGAAAAACTTTTTTGATTTTCAAAATACGACAATATTACGTTCGGTGTATTTGTTCCCCTCCTTAAGACGCATCGATTGACCTATTTATAAAAATTTTATAACCCACCAGTACCTATTTATGAATTAAAAAAGAAGGATTGTTTTGCTTATGTTACAAATTTTTTTTCAAGTCCAAAATACGACGATATAACATGTAGCGTATTTATTCGCGTCCTTGGGATGACTGCATCAATTGACCTATTGGTGAACCTTTTGTGACCGACCAGTACCGATTTATGAGATTTAAAAAAAATGGTGTATTCTGCTTATATGAGAAAAACTTTGTTCATATTGGGAGCACTACAATACTATATCTAACATATTTGTTTCCGTCTTCGAGACAAGTCGAATGATCTATTGACGAACCTTCTGTAACCTCTTATGATCTAGCAATACCGATTTATAATTTGAAAAATATGTTGTTTATCTTCTTGATATGAGGAAAAAATTGTTAGTATTAGGAATACAACTATAATGTATATAATATATTTGTTCGCGTTTTCAAAACACATCGATTGCCAAAATTAGGAAATCTTCAGGATCTACAATAACCTACCAATATCGTTTAAAAATTTTTCAACAAAATTAGTTTCCTTGTTTATACGAGGATTTTTCATATTGGAAATATAGCAGCACTGCATTTAAAATATAAAACTACCGTAGGTTAAAAAGGTGTTCATTGTAACAGAACTCATTAATTGACATTTTGGTGGGCCCTCTGATTTTTTAAAAATAAAATTTTCGGAAATACAGAAACATAAGCTTGAAAAATATTAAAAGAATCCATTTTTTTTCTTTCGCTGGGGAAAACCTTCCTCCATAAGAAAGGAAATTTATTTGGTACTTATGAGAAAGCAGAATGCTAATAAAATGAGCATAAATAAATATACCCATAGTTAATACGTCCATAGTATAATAAATACTTCGCAGCCGTAAGTTCTGTTCGAACTATGCATTTTTTCCGTGTATAGAAAATTCGTTATTACTAGTTTGAAATTTTGGAATCTAATTTCCTAAAATTCATTTAGAAGTTCGAACAGAATTTTTAAAAACTGGTCATTGTTCAGTTGACATTCTCATATCTTCAATTATTTCGAAAGGTATTCATATGTTTTTCAAAAGGATAGAACATAGAACTTTAAAGATTTTTGGAATGTCTTTTCAAAATTTTTTCACAATCCCTTAACTTTAGCTTGATTAGTGAAGAATTTAAACAGCCATCATGTTCATTCGAAGATAAAAGTTTATACTTTATAGTATAATCATAAAAACAAGAGAACACAAAAAAATTAATACGGTTGTGAAGTACTATGGGCGTATTTACAAATACATATAAAACAAATTTTCTTCCTCCCTAACAAAAGAAAAAAATGAATACTTTCAATATTTTTCAAGATTATGTTTCGGTCTTTCCGGAAATTTTTTTTTTAAATCAGAGGGCCCACAAAAATGTCAATTGATGTGTTCTGTTGCAGTGAACAACTTTTTAACCTACGGTAGTTTTATATTTCAAATTGAAACCTTGTAGAAACAACGCAACTTTTCTTGAAACTTTCTGAGTAGCTATTGATTAATCAATAATGGTCTTCGAAAGTTCGTCGAAAAACCAATCCACGCGTCTCGAAGACGCGAACAATTACATAAAATGCAGTACTGTTATATTTCCAATATAAAAAAATTCTATTATAAACAAGGAAACTAATTTTGCTTAAAAAATTAAAAACGATATTGGTAGGTTATTGTAGATCGTGAAAAGTTCCTAATTTTGGCAATCGATGCGTCGCGAAGACGCGAACAAATATATTATATACATTATAGTTGTATTTCTACACGGAGAAAAATTGATGTTTAAATGTAGATGTTCAAAGGGTAAGATTGTACCACCTAACATGTAGATATTCATGCCGAACATTTACTATCTTTTTGAGATGTTAGGCGTAAACATATTTTTATGTTAAACTGAAACACATTCAGATGTTAAAATCGTACGAGCGCATGCGCATCGCACATTGCAATTTAACGACTATATTTGACAACGATATATTTTTGATATTACAATTATGGAACATTACAATTTCGGAACATTTCCAATGAATCCAAATTAGCTATCCTTCATTAAAATTGGATAAAGATTTTTTTCTCTGTCTACACGATAGAATAAGGTTCCTAAGTTTGAGTTTATATTGATTCGAACACATTTTACAAAATGTTCGTAAATCTCAAATACAATTTTAGTTTAAGTAACCTTATATAGATAGAATTTCAATTTCTGATTACAGATCCATTATTCTCAGCTTACTTACCACGTTTTTACTTTTTATTTTGAATTAAAAATATTAAACATAACCTCAACTTGACTGAATGTATCATCTGATTGACATTTCACATACCCTTTATCTGTTATTCGTTCACTTTTAAACATCCACGTTCAATTTTAAATTCACAAATATGTTATCAATCAATTTCTTAAATGATCAGAAGTAAGTAAACTCCTCAAATATTCACAGCCGTTGTTTGACATAACCATACATGTAATATTTCGGGTATTTTAGTTGAACATTTTGGAT
Source organism: Andricus grossulariae (assembly GCA_011634705.1). Classification (NCBI taxonomy): domain Eukaryota; kingdom Metazoa; phylum Arthropoda; class Insecta; order Hymenoptera; family Cynipidae; genus Andricus; species Andricus grossulariae. The sequence goes on from JAABKJ010014738.1 coordinate 5,386, forward strand.
GCTAAAGAGTAACATCTCACTTTTTAATATCTACAGATACTAACTTTGAGCCTCTAGATTACTGTCCTATAGTTAAACATAAAATATGTTAAACCTGACCATCTAGATGTTACGCTTAAACATTCATTTTTCTCCGTGTAATACTCAAAAAGTCTTCCTCATATCAAAAAGATAAACAACATATGTTTCAATTTATGTATCGTTATTGCTAGATCACAAGAGGTTATATAAGGTTCGTCAATAGGTCCATCGATCCGTCTCAAGAAAGCGAACAAATAATCTGCATGTAATATTACCGTGTTTTATATATCAAGAAAGCTTTGTTTTAAATAAACAGAATAAACCATTTCTTTGAAACTTCATAAAACAATACTGGTGGGTCATATAATGTTTATAAATAGGTCAATCGATGCGTCTCAAGGAGGTGAACAAATATACTGAATATAATATTGTCCTATTTTGAATATCAAAAATGTTTTTCCTATATAAACCGAATACACCATTTTTTTAAACTTCATAAATCGGCACTAGTAGGTCATAAATGTTTCAACAATAAGTCGATCGATGCGTCTCAGAGACGCGAGCAAATACGCTAGGTATCGTATTATTGTATTTTGAATATCAAAAAAGTTCTTCTGATATAAAGAAGGTAAAATTTTAATTTTTAAATATCTAAACGGGGAAAAAATACTTCTAAATAGTCGATCTAGCTCAAAATCCTATCAGACCTGAATATCAATCGGAGCTACACTTTATCAAAATTTCATGATAGTAGTTCTTTTACTTTTCGAGATACGGTGAACAGAAAAAAGTTACACACACACACATGTACATTTTTTTGAAATTTTATTTTCGAGCACCTGGTGTCAAATTATATAAAAAATGTCAAAAAAGTATATTTGAAAATTTAAGTCATTACAAACCTCTCTCTATGAGAAAGCAAAAAATTCGTTGTCGGGATAAAATCATTCAAAATCATTATTCGAAATCATGAAAGGTCAGAGATATATAACCTGAATATTATGAAGTGAAATATGTCATAGAGGAGGTCTCATCGATTGGTTGCCATGGTAGCCTGCCAACAGGATTTCAGATCCGCTTACATGCTTCTTTGACAATAGTGCAGAATCCCTCTTAAGTATAATCTCTGGTCCATTCATAGCTAGGAACTGATGATTTAACTGGTCCGGAATCACAAGCATCACGAATTTCAGAATGTTTTACACATAAGTCGGTAATTCTCCACACACAGGGCACTTTGGAAATAATGAAATTTTTCCAAAAATTTTAATCAAAATTATATTTTGTAGTTTAAATTAAATTTAGTAGAACTAATAAATATCTAGTAAAAGTATCTACGCTAGAAATTTACTATTACACTTATGAAATATTTTCACATCTTGAATTTTCCATATTTAACTGAGGCTTATAATTTATTAAAATGAAGCAATGCAATTAAAAAAAAACTTTAATAAAATATTTTAAAAAAATTAATATAAAAACATTAAAATATTATATTATATATGCTTATTTTGATATCTCTGTTTACAAGTTGAAGTTATTCATTTAAAAAAGCCTTTGCGAATTGTAATAATTGTTTTACCCTGCTCTAATTTATATGTTCATCATTTATTCATTCAGCTTCATTCCGAAATATTAAAGTTATTACCAGTTACGTCTATTGTTACTAATTAAAACACGCAACTTGGAAAATAAGCAGTGAGATGTTTTTTTTCAATTTGACGACAACATTAAACTAATAAAGCTGTTCCTAGTAGTCCTTTATATAATAATACGAAACAATAGTTTATAGAATGAAAATTTAATATAATATTAATAAAAAGGGTAACACAACATAGGATTAGTATTTTTACACTAGTGCAATACAATTTTTTAAATGATTCAGACTTATCTTTATTTCACTTTCATTATAATTCAGAAAAGATCATTGTAAATTACGTTACAGCGAATTAGAAAATGAGTTTGTTCGACTGTGAGATTTTTTTTTTTTGTCAAATGATTTTGTCAAATGATATTTATTTATTTATTTATTATTATCAGACATTAGCAAAATATGATTTAATTTGTAATCGGCATTTCATGAAATGCAAACGATCGTTAAACTTATGCAAAATTCGAGTGTTTGAATGACTTATCTTTGAATTGGGTTGCTAATCGGATTTCAATGTGAAAATGAATTATTGGTCGTACCGTTAGGACTCGAGACTGAAGTCTGATAAAATGAATTAAGCATGGTCAAAACAGTTCTGATGCTCATTTCTTTCTTACCCTTTGCGCTTTTTCTACTTTCTTAAAAGTTGAGAAAAATTGTATTGAAAGGCTTTAAGTATTTAAAAGGAGCAACTTTGTAATCAGTAAAGAAATTTTTTCTCCTCTGATAAGCAAGACTTTCATTACAAATTTTATAATATTTCAACATTATCGTATTTCAATATACTTACATTTTAGAATATTATAGTAATATATTACTTTAATGTTAGAAATATTATTCAAATATTCTAATTAGAATCCTGAACGCAAGATCAATTTTTCAATTAAAAAGTCTCACTCATAGAAGATTAACAAATCAACTGTGAAGCCATATAATTGGAAAATAAATGATTCCAAAGAATGCTATTAACATCTCCATGAAATCGTAGCGTACACTGTACAATTAAAAAGTGTCACAGACAGGAGCTTAACGAATCAGGTCCAAATTGATGTAATTAAAATCATGGAAAACGCCAGAGAGAAATCAGAATATGAATTTACTTAGCATCCGTTTTCATTGATTTTTATGCACAAGACCAAATTTAGAGTCAATTATTTAACTTCCCCAATACTTACTGATATTTCAAGAGTATTTGTAAATAGTTAAGAAGTTAGTTATCTACAAGCTCTATATCCTAATTAATTATAAAATAAAATCAGGAAAATCCGGGAATTCACCTGGAATACAAATTCGAGCCGGGAATCACACTTAAAGTTTTGTAAAATGTGAATTCTGAAAATTTTCAAGAGAATAAATAATTTTTTTTTAAGATTTATGGAAAAACTTAAAATGATTATATATTTTGAAAAAATTAATTATAACACAATATTTTGAAACATTTCAAATGATTTTCAATACTTTCAAAGAAGAATCCACAAGATTTTAAGGCAATATTTCTAATCATGCAAATTTTTAAATATTTCCAACAAAATTTCGAAGCTACTTTAAGAAATTAATTTTTAAAGAAAATTTAAAAAAATTTCAAAGAATATCTAAAAATGTAAAAAAATCTGAAAGATCTTCAGGTAATTTTCGTTTTTAAATTTTTTTTTAATTTTAAGAATAATTGAAAAGATGTTTAAAAATTCTTCTTTTGGTAGAAATTTTCAGAAATTTTTACAGTTCAAATTGCAATTGTATGGTTGAAAATGAATTTGTTTGTTTGAGGATTCAACAATTTCCCTGAAAAATCATCTTTTCTGGATTAATTCAATTGCATGTAATTTGAAAATTCTTCACTTTGTAACAATTTTTGGAATTTTTTTCGGTTGAAAGTGCAATTGTTGGGTTGAATATTGATTTGTTTGAGGATTCAACAATTTTGTTGAAAAATCAACTATAATTTGTTGAATTTTGTGACAATTTAACTAATATGTTGAAAATTTGTTTTATATGTTTAGAAATTATCATTTTTTTAGTTGGAATTTGTATATTTCGTTGCATATTTTTGCTTTATCGTAATGTTATACATTACGATACAGCGGAGTGTAATATGAAGAGTGATCGTCCGCTGTATCGTAATGTACCACATTATGCTACTCTACGATGTCGCATAAAAACGCGTAAATGCTCCGGAATCACATAAAATTATTATTCTTGGTTGAAAAATCATCTTTTTGGTAGAAACTTCAATTACTTGGTTGAGAATGATTTTCTTGATGAAAATACAACTGTTTGGTTAAAATTAAACTGTCTTGTTGAAAGTTAATCCTTTTCTATAAATTCAACTCTTTTTTATTTAAAATTAAAATTTTTTTTGTTAAAATATCGAGTATTACGTTCTTTGTGAAGAATCTTTTTTGTTTTTCACGAGAATAAAAAAGGTTTCTCAAAATTTATGGGAGAATTGATTATGATTTTTTATTTCGAAAAATGAATTGTAAGAGAAAGTTAAAAAGTATTTCAAATGATCTCAAATGATTTCCTAAAATATTTAAAAATAATATGAAAAAAGTTTAAGCCAAATGTTTCAATTTTGCCAGATTATGAAATTGTAAAAAAATTTGGATTAAGTTTAACCCTTGTGTTGCCACCCGGGTACCCGGGTACCCATCGGCATATGTTTCATTAAATAACTTTTTTGTCCGACCCCCCTTGAAAACGCTCCATTGAATGAACGTGAAACAGGCGTCATGTGGTCGCTTCCAGCCCAGTGACGCTCGCACATGCGCACTCCACCCCCGGGCCAACATGAAACTTTACGCCCACTACATGAAACTTTACGCCCGCTACATAAAACTTTACGCCCGTAAACATACACTGCATCTCGAGAGTGAGAACATGGAGGAATTGATCTTTATATTTGAAAAAATGTTATTCCTATACCCGACAGTCTCCCTTCTGCAAAGTACGCTATTTCTTCATTTCACCTATAATCTAAAATTGTCAAGTACATC
>JAABKJ010014739.1:0-10053 GCA_011634705.1 Andricus grossulariae
ACAAAATCGAGTGCGAAGCACGAGATACGTGATGAGAATGTGTTCGTTAAAGCCAAAGGAGCTTTAACAAAAGAGAACTCACTATTACCAAATTACAGTTGTCGATGATTTGACCTTTAGTTTTAAAAGGTCTGGGCGCAAGTGTGGGGGAAATACAAAGACCGAAGGCGCAGCGCGAGTTTAACACATCATCGAGCGCGAAGCGCGCGGTGAATATATTCTCCAGCGCGAAGCGCGAGAACCAACGGTCGCGCGCCCTAGGCGCGCTCAAACTCATCATTTTAGTTCAAAATTCGTCTTGTTTAGTTAAAATGAACATTTTTGATGAAACTTCAACTATTTTGTTGACATTTCGGTAGAAAATTAATTTGGTTTGTTAAAAATTTTTCATTTTGATTGAGAATTCAACTATTTTGTTGAAAATTCGTTTATTGTTCAAAATTAGTTTATTGTTTTAATCTGAAAATTGAGCGATTCCATTTTTAGTTGAAAATTCATATTTTTTGTTGAAAATTCGTATTTTTTTTGTTGAAAATTTAACTACTTCGATAAAATTGGTTAAAAAGTAACTTTTCATTGAAGATTCATCATTTTAGTCCAAAATTCGTCTTTTTTTATTGAAAATTAACTTTTTTCAACAAGATTTAACTATTTTTTTGACAATTCGTCTAATTGGGTAAAAAAATTAATTTTTGATGTTTTCGAAAATTCTTCATTATGTTTAAGAATTTTTTCAACTATTTTGTTGAAAATTCATCTTCTTTAGTTGAATTCAACTGGTTGGAAATTGGGTTTTTGTTGCAAATTTTTTGTTGAATATTCAACTATTTGGTTAAACTTTAAAGCTTGTAAAACAGTAATTTTTTGTTGAAGATTCATAATTTTAAATAAAAATTTATCTTTTTTGGTTGAAAATGAACTTTTTTAAAGAAACTTCAACTATTTTGTTGACAAATCGTCTACCTGGGGAAAAAGTCAATTTTCTTTGTTGAACATTCTTAATTTTGGCTGAGAAATCAACTATTTTGTTGAAAATTCGCTTTTTTTGTTGAAAATGAACTTTCTTGATGAAAATTCAACTATTTTGTTGAAAATTCTTCATTATGTTCGAGAATTCAACTATTTTGCATAAAATTCATCTTCTTTTGTTGAATCCATCTAGTTTCAAATTAGTTTTTTGTTGAAAATTAGTTTCTTAAACTGAAAATTTAACGATTACATTTTTGGTGTAAAATGCATATTTAGTGGTTGAAATTTCAACTACTTGGTTGAAAGCTAAACTGCTCTGTAAAAAAGTCATTTTTTCAAGATACATCATTTTACTTAAAAATTGATCTCTTCGTTTAACAATGATCTTTTATTGAAAATTCATATTTTCGGGTTAAAAAATTAAACTCTTTTCTAGAAAATTCGCCTCTTTAGGAAAATATTTAATCTTTTTCGGTTGAAAATACAACTAGTTGAAAATTATTAATTTTTTGTTGAAGATTCAAATATTTTGTTGGATTTTTTTGTCGAATTCAACTATTTTGATTGGAAATTAAATTTTGTTGTTGAAATATTACCAATTACATGAAGATTTGGAGGCAAGGAGCGTTTGGTCAAATTTTACTGTTTTTTTATGAATTAACAAAGTATTTTAACTTTCAAACAAGAAGTTCTGAATTTTCAACCAAAAAAAAGGAACTCACAAAAAAAGATATAATAGTTGATATTTTTTAATAAATCAAGACAAAAATTTCATACAAAATCTAGAGTTTTCAAGTAAAAAAAGATGAATTTTCAACCATGAAGATTAATTTCCGATTATAAAAGACAATTTTCTCAATAAAATACATAAATTTCGAAACAAATAGTGAAATTTTAAAGCTGAAAAGACGAGCTTTGTACAAAACAGTCGAATTTTCAATAAAAGAATTATATTTTTAACAAAAAAGTTCAATTTTCCAACAAGAAGACTAATTTTTTACTAAAAATGACAAATTCTTAACAAAATACATAAATTAACTAAATAGATGAATTTTTAAACTGAAAAGTAAAATTTTCATTAAAAAATGGAACACCTTAATTTTCATTAAAAAAAAATAAATTATAAATACAAAAAAAAATAATTTTTTACAAAATATTTCATTTTTCTAGGAAAATGTTTAATTCTTAAGACAACAATACGAATTTCCTATTCAAAACAGTTGAATGTTTTACCTGGAAATATGAAGTTCCAACAAAAACTCTCATTTTCAATCAAATAGTTATTTTTTGAGTTAACAAAAATTAGTTTTTAACCCAAAAAATACATTTTTAACCAGAAACATAAATTGTTTACCAAAACGTTGAATTTTCAACAAAGAAGATTATTTTTCTATCAAAAAAGACGAATTTTGAACAAGCTACATATTTATGTATTATTTTATAATTAATCATGAAGAAAGGAATTGAACTGTAAGCCTAAACAGATGAATTTTTCAATAAAAATTATAATAGTTAATATTTCAACAAAAACAAGACTTTCATTTTTAATAAAACCCAATAAAATTTAATCAAAAAAGACGAATTTTCAGCAAAATATTTCAACCCATAACCAAACCAAATCAATTTTCAACCAACAAGTTGAATTTTTAAACAAAAATTTAATTTTTCTACCAAAAGAGAAGAATTTTCAACATAATGCATAAATTTTAACCAAATAGTTAAATTTTTAAAGGAAATGATTATTTTTTTACCAAAACAGACGAATTTTCAGCAAAATATTTCAACCCGTAAACCAAACAGTTTAATTTTCAACCAAATAGTTGCATTTTTAGACAAAATATTAATTTTTCTACCAAAAGAGAAGAATTTTAATGCATAAATTTCAACCAAATAGTTAAATTTTTAAAGGAAAAGATTATTTTTTTACCAAAAAAGATGAATTTGTAATAAAAAAGGAAACAGGTAAATTTTTATGGAAAAACAATACATTTAAATTGAGAAAAGTGAATTTTTTACAACATCTAAAAAGATGAATTCTTAACAGAAATTGTACCCCATGTAAAGCAACATAGAAAAATCGTCGCCCCCCCCCCCCAAACACACCCAAAAGACTAAGCAATTTATGCACGGCCCCAAGTATGCACGTACTTTCATGTTTTTTTATAAATGTGAACACTATGATTGAAAAATATAAATAAATTGGAATTTGTGGCCTTATTATATAGAATTTGAAAAGTTCTTCTGAAGAACTTTCGTTAAAGAAAGTTCACAATCGGAATAACGAGAAATACGAAGAAGTAAAATAAGTTTTAATTCAAGTTTTAAAAAACTTCATAAGTTCAAAAAAATATTTTTGCTAATAATTTCACTTATTTCAATTCCAAGTAGGTGAAATAGATTTTAATTTTCTTTGCTGGCATATTTGTAGTTCATCTAACTTTAAAGGACCCCAAGACGAGACTTAAAGATAAATTGTGCGGGATCCTTTGCTTATTTGATCTAAAAAATCGTTCTGTTGTTTTATCAAAAACTTAATTGCACAATCTTAGGTAATCAAACAGATTCAAGTAATCCTGCTTATTTTTCACATAATCACTCAATCATATATTTTCAGCAAGAATCTTTATAAAATAATAATCATGAAACTAATTGGAAAGGAATGTACACTTCTCAAGCGCCCGATCGATTCTGTTTCGGGATCACATAGTTTGGTAAGGATCACCCAGATGCAAACGGATTACATTTTTATGTTGCTTTTTTTCGACGCTTTCAGCGAAATATTTTGGTTCAATCAACCAATTATTTTGTTTGATTCTAGTAAAATGCTCTCTTAAATTATTTGTTAGATTCGACCAAAAATATTGTTGAATCACTCGAATATTTTCTAAAATCAACAAAACGATTCAACCAAAAACTTTGATTTTGTTCATTAACCCAAAAGGTTTTCTGAATTCAACTACAGTGAAACTCGGATACTGTGCCAGTCTTGGGGCTGGCGGTGGTTAGGGAAAAACCTTGAAAGAGTGCTGCTTTCAATGAAAATGCCTTGGTTCTTTTCACGCCTGTGTGACCACCACACACTCCCTGCTGCTCCTTTCCCTCCTACATGCGGCGCGGCGTCAATTCTCGGAAGGGCTATATCCGGAGGCGTTATATCCGAGTTTAACTGCATATGCGGTCCGCAATAGTATGTTCGACGGCTCCACTGCAGAACGTTCCAGTTCTGGTTCAGTTCGTATACAGCTCCAACTCGCGTTTTGTTCGAATACAGCTCTAAGTCACTTTTTTCGATTTTGAGTTTTTATGTTAGCATGAATAAATAGATCATTTTGCGTCGTCTAGTAAAGTATTAGACAATTCAATGCAATATTAAAAAAGAATATGATAAAAAACGAAATTGATTACTCTTCCAATTTCACAGCTAGAATGCTCCAACTCAAGTCGAGAAATGTAGAAGCAGGGCTGCAAAAATTCTATTGATTACTTGAAATAATAATCAAAATGATTGACCAGCAGGAAAAGTCATTGCTTAATTTTAACATGTTTATTAGGAAATGTTTGTTAACAGTATTGAGGTAAAAACTTAAGCTATCTATAAATATGATTTTCATTATTTTGTACATTACTTCTGAATTTTAAAAACATTTTAAATTTCAATCGGTTCTACTGAAAAAACGGCTACAAGTGGCTTAGAGCTGTATACGGACAGAAAAAAAACTGGAGTGGTATACGGACAGAATCAGAACTAGAGCACTCTGCAGTGGAGCCGTCGATATTGTGCGCCAATACAACCCACACGCTCGACCGTAAAAAGACTACGCTGCCTTGGCACATGATATATTATTTATCAAGTGTATGATTTCCGAGTTTCCTCATGAAATTACGTCTTAGGTTTGAGGTTAGTTTAAACCGCGCAGAACAACAGTGCGCGTAGGTCGAAGTATCAAACGCACATGCGCGCGCATTTCACGCGGCCGCCAAGGTGCACTTTTACAGCACGCGGCCGTCAAAGTGCACTTTTACAGCACGCGGCCGTCAAAGTACCTCACCACCGACAAAGACCTACTTTGCTGCTCCCTATCCGACCAAGATCAGAAAGAAACCATCCCCGCGTCACATAAAATGATTTTCTGCAGTGAAGACAATTTGTTTTCTAAGCCGTTTTTCTCGAGAATGGCTGAAAGGGAAATAAAAAACCAGTTGTTGATTCATTAAGAAAGTTTTTAATACACTAAAGACTTAAGAATTGTTTTTGGTTGTCCGCATTATTGAAATTGTTTATGTTATGAAGCTAGCGCGATAACTGGGTTTAATTCATACACCGGAGCGCGGCATAAAAAAGTAAAGTTTTTTCGCAAAAAGCGTCGCTTACGCTCCCAGCTCGGGCGAGGCGTACATATTCTCGCGTCATTTACCTGAAATCGGAGGGTGAAACGCGTATATAAAAACGCATTTGTCGACGGGGCGAATGAAGGGGCAACAGTCGCTGTAAAGACTAGAGAACGAGTAGAATTGCGACGGTGTCAGTATTTGGTGTATAGTGTATGTGCATTGAGCTGGGTGGCTCCTCGGTCACACGACGAGAAAGCGTAATTACTATACGTGAAGCTGCAGTAACTCAGAGTAGGAATGAACACGTCCCATCGTACCCTACTGTCCTCTCTCTTCTCGCTTCTTCTCCTTCTTCTGCTTTCTCCACACCTCTCTCGATTTTCTCATCATCAGTGCCGTATCACGAAGGGGTGAAGTGTGATTAAATGTTTTTATAAGGAACCCCTCAGAGGGTGCGAAGACCTCGAGTTCTCATCATGAATCGCTTCTTCTCACCAGATATTACTTTCGAAATCGATCAAATATATTTCGCACTACTCACATTCGAATTCATTTACTAGACTGAAAAAAACTTAAGGGCCGTTCAAAAACTACGTCACGCTATATTTATTTTAACACACTTCACAAACCGAATCGGGAAATGGAGTGATTTTTCACGAACGTATTTCAAGTCGAGATATACACTGGAACCTGGATTTCCATAAACTGGATTTGTGCATTTCTAGAACTGATGTCAGTCAAGCGTGACAAACAGCTCGAGGGCCGCACTCTTAGCGCGTTAGTTGCATCAGGTTGCGTCATTCTTCCTAATCCAACAGAAATGATTCATGCTCGGAGTCCCTGGATTTGTATTGCGGGCCGTGCCCGAAACCGTGCACAAATCCAGGTTCCAGTGTATCAAACTTTGAACAAGAATGTTGAATTTTCTACCAAAACAGATGGACTTTCAACCAAGTAAGATGATTTTTAAACCAAATAGTTGAATTTTTAATAAACCAAACAGTTCGTTTCAGAACAAACAGTTGTATTCACAAGCAAACACTTAAACTTTGAAGCAAATCAGACGAATTTTCAACAAAATAGTTGAATTTTTAACCAAATAGTTACATTTTCAACCAACAAAGATAAATTTTCAACAAATGGTTGAAGTTTCAAACATACAAAAATTAAACTTCACCAACGAACATTTCCATTTTCAACCGAAAAGTTGAATCTTTAAGCAAAAATGACCAATTTTTTAGATGACAGCTCAATTAGCAACCAAGCAAGATGTTTTTTATACCAAAAGATGAATTTTCATTCCAAACGGATGAATTTTCTATTCAAAAAGACAAATGTTCAAAAAAAGTAGAATTTTTAAATAAAAGAGATCAATTCACAAAAAAAAAAAAAATAACTGATAATTCAACAGCAACCAAATTTATCTTAAATAAAAAACAGTTAAATTTAACTGAATAAGATGAATTCGGAACATGCAATGTAATAGTCATATTTGACTAGAAAAAATATTTTTATTTGAAGTAAAACATAGTTGAAGTCGACAAAAAAAAAGGCGAATTTTCGATAGAGAACAAAAATTTTAACCAAATGATTGAATTTTCAAGTCAAAAAGACGAATTTTCAACAGAGTAGTTCAACTTACAACCAAATAGTTGAACTTTTTTATCAAAATAATAGAATTTTTAACGAAAAAAAGACAAATTATCAACAAAACAGTTGAATTTGTAAGCCATAAATACAACTTTTCCACCGAACAGATGAATTTTCAACCAAAAAGTTGAATTTCTTACTAAAAACTATCAATTTTCAACCAAAAAAATTAATTTCCAATATAAATTATGAATCATAAATCTTCAGCCGAAAAAATAAATTTGTAACCAAGTAGTTCAACCAAGTAGTAAAATTTTCAATAAAAAAATGTAAATTCTCAACACAAAATGTAATGGTAGATATAAAGACAAATTTTTAACCGAATGCATGAATTCTTAAGCAAATATTTGAATTTTAAACTTAAAAAGATCAATTTTCAACCAAAATGGAATAGATAAATTTCCAGTGAAAAAAAATTAATTTTCAAGAAAAAACAACGACTTTTCAACAAACAGTTCACTTATCAACCACGGAAATTACTTTTTACATAAAATAATGAATTATTAACAAACAAACAAACTGAATTTTCAATAAAATAGTTAAATTTTCAACCAGATAAATTTTCAACAAAAATTAGAAATCACGCAGAAAAATAATTTTTAATTGTAATTGGATTTGTAATAAAAAATGAGTTCTTAACAATAAATATAATATTTGATATTTCAGCCCAAAAATATTTTTATTTTAAATCAAAAACAGTTAAATTCAACCAAAGAGATGAATTTTTCTACAAGATTTATTTTCCACCAATAAAGAAAAATTGATCTAAGCAGTAAGTTCACTAATAGAATCAGTAATTTTGAATGAACGAAACAAACTAATTCTTATTGACTTTATCAGTAAGTTTCACTAATTATATCAGTAAGTTTAATTCATCTGATCCGTAACTTCAATATGTTAATCAGTCATTTATGATTCATTTAAAATTGTTCATAAAAAGCAGATTTCATTTCGAATTTAAATGAATAAATTTACTGTCTTATTATAGCAGACAAATCAGACACTTGCATTGAATGAATATCAGTCTCTTCGATTGACTGATTCAGTCAGCAATATTGACTGATTCATCTGTCAAAATGACCTTTTTGTCAGCAGGAATGACTGACCTGTCAGTCATAGCATGCTTGAATAATTGAATTAGTCAAATTTTCACTGATTTAAATTTAGATATGGAATTGGTGGGATTGATTGATTAATTTTTACCCCGAAAATAAAAAATGAACTCTGACATACGGATCATATAAAAGTCACACGGGAAATTTGTAACCGTGCAAGAAGACAGAGTTTCGAGAAATCTTGTTCATGATAAAAATTCCTGTTCTCGTGAACAACTCGCATGGGAGGAAATGCATCTGTTCCGGGAGTATTATAAGTTTGTAGGGTCGTATCGGGCGAAGAGAAGTTTTCATGTCCTTGAGAACAGCTTTTCTTCTCAAATCCAACCCCATAAGGGCAACACGTGCAGAGTATATAAAACCACATGATTTTCAAACAGGGAAAAAATCCCTCAAGCACTATTTGTCATTTAAAAAATTTTAATTGTAGCTTTGCTAGTCGTCTAGACTCTAGATCTAGAAATACCTTGTAATCACCCCTTACGGAAAAATATTATAGAAAATTCAGTATAGATCTATAATGATCTTCCTATAATGAATTTCTTATCATTTTTTGGCAAAGGTAGAAAAATTCTCTAGATGATCATTATAAAGAAATCAGTATGGAAACAAAAAATATTAAAATATTGAAACAGTTCATGAAAAAAATGGGGAAAGTACGGCATTTATTTATTTAACATAGGATTTTGACAAATTTTAAAGGTTTCCAAACATATCAGGTCGTTTTAAGGGATTCTAAGACATCAACATTTTTTGAGCAAATATCATGGATCTTAGGACTTTTCAAAGGATTTTATGCGACATTTTCGGAGATTTCTAAATATGTCTACTAATTTAAAAATATTTAATCTGTGTTCAAGGGATTAAAAATATTTTCACGGATTCGAAGGAATTACTAAACATTTCAAAAGATCTTGGTAAATTTTTACGTTTTTCAAGGATGTCAAGGGATTTCAAGGGATTTGGATGATTTCCAATAATTTAACGGGATTTCTAGTGAACTTTGGAACATAAATAAAATAGAATGAAATTTCAAAAGATTTTAAGGTATTTCAAGGAATTTTAAAGAGTTTCACAAAGATTCAAGGATTTTTTTTAATGTCCAAGGATTTCAAGGGGTTTCAAGGGTTTCTAGACATTGAAATGGTTTTTTTTAGATAACTCCAATGAATAAGTTCAATTTGAATTATATTCAAGGGCTTTTAAATGGTGTATACTTTTTTAAATGGATGTTTACGTTTTTCAAAAATTTCAAGGGATTCTTAAGGATTCTAAAGGATTTCAAAAGATATACAATATGTCAAGGGATTTCAGAAAATTGTGTAGGGTTTTGAAAGATTTCAAATGATTTCTAGAGTACTCATTTTAAGCGTTTCAAGGTATTTAAAGAATTTTCACAAGATTTAAAGGATTTTAATTAATATGCAAGAATTTCAAGGGATTTTAACGTTTTTTTCTTGAGAACTTTACAGAATAAGCTTATTTAAATTATATTTCAGGGCTCTTAAATTATTTATTCTCTTTTAAATGGATTTTTTTTAGATTTCAAGGGATTTCTAGTGGATTTCTAGTAATTTCATGGGATTCAAACAATTTTGTAGCATTTTCAATGATTTTAGAGGATTTCTAGAGAACTCTGGGAAATCAATTGAAGTTTATTGAATTGAAGGGATTTTTTACGATTCTTTAGATTTCAAGCGGTTTGAAGGTATTTGAAGGAATTTCATAATATTTTTAATATTATAGAGGATTTGACAAATTTTATTGGATTTTAAGTTTAAAATGTTTATATATACTCTCTAAATCTGAATTAGTAGAAAACTACTAATTGGTAGTAGTTTTGTACTCATTCAAATAGTGCCGATTCATTTACTAGTAATTAGTAAAAATTTACTAATTCAATGAGTAAAAATAACTGACTAAATGAATTAGTAACTATATCTACTAAAGGAATTGGTAATGCTACTACTGAATGAATTGGTAAATG
>JAABKJ010014740.1:0-10053 GCA_011634705.1 Andricus grossulariae
AATTCAACTACCTGATTAGAACTTGAACTATGTTAAAAATTCATTTTTTTTTTGAAGATTCAAATCTGGTCAAAAATTTAAATATAAAAAAAAATGTTTTTCTAAATTAATTTTTCTACCTGCAAATTTAACTATTGCATTTTTGCGTCAGAATTTACATTTTTTATTTGAAAATCAAACTATTTGGTTTAAAATTCATCTTTTGGTAGAAAACTAACTAAACTAGACTGACTAGACTGGACTCACTAAACTGGACTGACTAGACTGGACTCACTGAATTGGACTCACTAGACAAGACTCACTAAATTTGACTGAATAGACTGTACTGGCTAGACTGGACTGGCTAGTTTGTACTGACTATACTGGACTGACAGGACTGACTGGACTGAACTGAACTGAAAACACTGAACTGACAAGACTGGACTGATTAGACTGGACTGACTAGACTGGACTGACTAGGCTGGACTCACCAAACAGGACTCACTAGACTGGTCTCACTAAACTGGACTGACTAGACTGTACTGGCTAGACTGGACTGGCTAGTTTGTACTGACTAGACTGGACTGACAGGACTGACTAGACTGAACTGAACTGAAAACACTGAACTGACAAGACTGGACTGATTAGACTGGACTGACTAGACTGGACTGACTAGAATGGACTAGCTAGGCTGGACTGACTAGGCTGGACTCACCAAACTGGACTGACTAGACTGGACTCACTAAACTGGACTGACTAGACTGTACTGACTAGACTGGACTGGCTAGTTTGTACTGACTAGACTGGACTGACAGGACTGACTGGACTGAACTAGAAACACTGAACTGACTACACTGGACTGCCTATACTATAATTGCTAGACTGCATTGACTGGCCTGGACACAGTAGACTCGACTGACTAAACTGGACTCAGTAGACTGGACTGAATAGACTGAACTGACTAGACTGGACTAACTAGACTGGACTGACTAGACTGGACTGACTAGTCAATATCTGAATGAAAATTCAATTATTTTGATTGAATATTCAGCTACCTAATTAAAAGTTGAAATTTGTTAAAAATTCATTATTTTGTTGAAAATTTAACTGTTTAGTTAAAAAGTCATCTTTTTTGGTTAAAAATCCAAACACTTGGTCGAAATTTGAACTAATCTCTAAAAAAATTAATTTTTCGTGTTGAAGATTCATCTCTTTGGTTGTAAATTTAACTATTTGGTTGAAAATTCAATTATTTTGGTGAAAATTCAAATATTTTGGTTGGGAATTCAACTACTTGATTCAAAGTTGAACTATGTTAAAAATTCATTTCCTTTTTTTTGAAGATTCAATTCTTTGGTTGAAAATTTAACTATTTAAAAAAAAATTCTGAATTAATTTTCCTAACTGCAAATTTAGCTATTTCATTTTTGGTTTAGAATTTACATTTTGGAGTTCAAAATCAAATTATTTGGTTGAAAATTCATCTTTCGGTAGAAAATTAATTTTTTGGTTGAAAATTCAACTTTTTTTTGAAACTTCAACTATCTGACAGAAATTCATTTATTTTGTTGAAAATTCAACTGTTTTGTAGAAAGAAAATATTTATCTTGAAAATTCATTTTGTTTTTGTAAAAATTGCATCTTTTTTGGTTGAAACTATTTGATTGGAAATTGAGTTTAATTGAAAATTTATATTTTCAGGTTGGACATTCTACTATTTTATAGAAGATTTCTTCATTATGTCTTGAAATTTTAACGGTTTGGTTAAAAAGAACATTTCTTTTTTTTGAAATTTATATTTTCAAGTTTTGTCTTGAAAAATTATTTATTTTTTGGTTGAAAATTCCATAGGTTAGTTGAATTTTCGTTCTTTTTGTCTAGAAAATCTTTGTTGATTAAAATTTCATCTTATTAGTTGCAAATGCAGTTGTTCCGTTGAAAATTTATCTTTTTTATTGAAAATTTAACTATTTGGTTGAAAATTCATCTTTCCTGGTTGTTAATTAACATTTTGTTGGAAATGTATCTTTTTGGGTTTAAAAGTTACAAGTTTTCTAAAAAATTCAACACCTTGATTTAAAAACTCAACAATTTGCTGTTTTTGGTTTACATTTGATTTTTTTGTTTAAAAATTCGACCATTTAGTTGCAAAATCATATTTCTAGGTGAGTATTTGGAAAAAAATTTACTTTTTTTTAAACATTCGACTTTTTACCTTGAAAATTTAACTCTTTTGTTGAAAAGACTGAAACTAGAAGCAGACATGCTTCGACATTTTTAGTCATAACTCAGGAACCCATGAAGGTTTTTGAAGTTTTCTTGACCTAAATTAAAGACGAGATTTTAAAGAATGCCTACTCTAAATTTCAGATATTTTCAGCTTTTTTCCTAATTCATACCTCAAGTTGAAGTTGAGGTATTGCCGACTACAACTCGAACCAGATACTCTTGGACATTTTTAGTCATAACTCAGGAACAAATTAAGATTTTTCAAGTTTTCTTGGCCTGAATTAAAGAAAAGATTTTAAAACATATGTCCTCTAAATTTAAGATTTTTTCCTAATTTTGCTAAGTCACAGCACGAGTTTAAGTTAAGATACAAAGTCCGAGAACTTCTCGGCGATCACTGCTCTCGCCTCCGACAGCTGTAATTGCCGACGACAATTCGACCCAAAAACGCTTGGACATTTTTAGTCATAACTCAGGAACCCATAAATATTTTTAAAGTTTTCTTGGCCTGAATAAAAGATAAGATTTTAAAGAATACGTCGTGTAAATTTCAGATTTTTTCAAAAACAGGAAACTAAGACACGCTTGGACATTTTCAGTCATAACTCAGGAACCAATTAAGATTTTTCAAGTTTCCTTAGCGTGAATTAAAGATAAGATTTTAAGAAGTACATTCTGCAAATGTCATACTTTTATTATAATTTCTCGAGGCCATGACACGACTTAAATTTGAGGTACGAAAATTCGAGAAATTCCTCAAATAACAAAAATTCTTGCGTGATATATTTTCTTCAAAAAGTATATCCTCATAATTTCTCCTCGTTTCTGCTCTCCCACTTGCTCTTCGAGTTTCTCAGTTTCTCACCCAGAATACATTTACTAGAGCGAGATTACGGAAGCATTTGTAAATAAATTCTCTCCTCGCGCACTCGGCCTCATCGTCCGGAAACTCTCTTGGGGTTGGGGAAAATTGGAACTGTAATTATTTTTCTTTGGCCTCCTGAATTTCACTTTCGAAACACCATGCAAAGGGATTCCACCGAGTTTATCTTGCCATTACTCGAGGAGTTTCTCAGCATTTGTCCTCATCTTAAGAGCAAGATCGAAAAGAGGAAAACTGTAAACTCATTTCTCTCATCGACCCCTTCGCATCTGCCTTCTCTTTTTTTCCATGTTCTATCTGGCGAAACTCTATTAACACTCGTAATAAATCCTGAGCAAACTTATTTCTTCAAAGTTAGTCGGTAACAAGCAACGTCTTCAATCAATTTTTTCTTTGAGAACTCAAAACAGAATTTTGTATCTTGTATTTTCCACTCAGGCTTTAGGTAAAGATACTTGGTAATTAATTTGATATCAAAGGTGAACAAACTTTTTAAAAGCTTCTTTCATATCCGAGGACTGAGTTCGTACCAGTAAAAAAATTCTACTTCACGTCTGATATTGTTATTAACTTTTGTACGAAGATTTGAAAATGATAAGGTAATCCGTTCCTAATTAGAAACCAGGCAGAATAACTAGACTAGACTGGACTGGACTGACTGGACTGATTATATTGGACTCACTAAACTGGACAGACTACACTGCACTGACTAGACTGGACTGGCTACACTGGACTGCCTACACATAACTGAGTACACTGGAATCACTAGACTGGACTGACTGGACTGAATAGACTGATTTGACTATAGCAGACTGGCTGGAGTGACTACATTGGACTGACTACACTGAAATCACTACACTGGACTGACTAGACTCGAATCAGTAGACTGGACTGAATAGACTTAACTGACTAGACTGGACTGACTGGACTAGACTGACTGTATTGGACTGACTGGACTGGACTGACAAGTCTGAACTGACTGAACTGGACTGTTTACACTGGACTGCCTACATTGTACTGTCTACACTGGAGTCACTAGACTGAATTAACTGGCCTGAATAGACTGATTTGACTAGACTGGGCTGAATAGACTAGATTGACTGGATTGACTAATCTGAACCGACTACCCTGGACTGACTACACTGGACTTACTACACTGGAATCAGTAGAATGGACTGAATAGACTGATTTGACTAGACTAGACTGGACTGACTAGACTGGACTGACTAGTCTGAACTGAGTACGCTCGACTGACTACGTTGGACTGACTACACTGGAATCACTAGACTGGACTCAGTAGACTGAACTGAATAGACTTAACTTAATGATTATTTATGTTTTTGACATATTTGAAATCTTTGTAAAATCTTTGAAATCCTTTAAATTCTTGAAATCTGTGCGAAATCTATTCAAATCTTTGAAATCTTCAAAGCTTGAATTAATTAAATACTAAAATCAAATGTGTTCGAAAAGCGCTTCCATGATTATTTTAGTTCTTGAAATATTTGAAATCATTTGAAATTTTGTGAAATCTTTTGAAATCTTTTAAAATTTTTGTGATATATTAATAAAATCATTGAAATCTGTATAAAGTCACTGAAATCTTTGAAATAATTGAAATCTTTGAAATATTGAAATCTTGAATTAATTAAATACCAAAATTGACTTTTTCTGAAAAGAACCTTGATGATTATTTCAGTTTAAAAAATATTTTATATCTTTTGAAATTTTGTGAAATATTTTGAACTCTTTCTGAAATATATGTGAAATTATTAAAATCTTTGAAATCCTTGAAATCTGCGTGAAATTGTTTGAAATCTTTGAAATCTTATTAAAAATAATTTTTATATCAATATTTTTAAAATACTGGAAGGAAATCTTGAAATCTAGAAAATTGTTTGTCGCAACGGGACTCAATTATTTGGGTGAAAATTCAACTATTTTCATTGAAAATTCAACTACCTGACTTAAAGTTGAAGTTTATTAAAAATTCAATTTTTTTTTAAGATTCAACTCTTTGCTTGAAAATTAAACTATTTTTTTTAAATTTGTTACCTTGAAAATTAATTTTTTTGACTGCAAATTTAATTATAACATTTTTGGTTTAGTATTCATCTTTTTTAGTTGGAAATTCAAATATTTGGTTGGAAATTCATGTATTTTGTTGCAAATTTATTTTTTGGTAGAAAATTAATGTTTAAGGTTGAAAATTCAAATTTCTGACTAAAACTGCATTTTTTTGTAGTAATTCAACTATTTTGTTAATAAGTCATATTGTTTGATTAAAAATTTAACTACTTTGTTGAAATTCTAACTAATTTGTCAAGAATGAACTTTTTTGGTTGAAAATTCCATTATTTTGTTGAAAATTCAACTATTTGGTTGAAAACTCAATTATTTGTGTGGAAATTCATCTATTCTGGTTGGAAATTGAACTACCTGATTGAAAGTTGAAGTTTGTTAAAAATTCATTTTTTGTTGAAATTCGAACTAATTTGTTAAAAATGAATTCATTTTGTTGAAAATTTAATTATTTTTTTGAAAATTCAACTATTTAGTTAAAAAGCCATCTTTTCTGGTTGAAAATCCAAGCAGTTGGTTGAAATTTGAACTATTTTATAAAAAAATCATTTTTTCGTTGAAGATTCATGTCTTTAGTTAAAAATTAAACTATTTAGTTAAAAACTTAACATTTAGGTGAAAATTTAACTATTTTGGTTGAAAATTCAACTACGTGATAGAAAGTTCAAGTTTGATAAAAATTCATTTTTTGGCTGAAATTTCAACTACTTTGTAAGAAATTAAACAAATTTGTCAAAAGTTAATTTTTTTGGTCGAAAATTTAATTATTTTGTTGAAAATTCAACTATTATTCGAAAATTCATATTTTTTGGTTGAAAATCTAAGCACTTGGTAGAAGTTTCAACAACTTTCGGAAAAAATTAATATTTTTTTTAAAGATTCATCTCTCTGGTTGAAAATTCAACTATTTGCTTGAAAACTCTACTATTTGGTTGAAAGTTCAACTACTTTGTTGAAATTTGAATTAATTTATAAAAAATTAATTCGTTTGTTGAAAATTTAATTATTCTGTTGAAAATACAACTATTTAGTTAAAAACTCATCTTTTTTGGTTGAAAATCCAAACACTTGGTTGAAAATCGAAACACTTGGTTGAAAGTCCAAACACTTGGTTGAAAATCCAAACACTTGGTTGAAAATACAAACACATGGTTGAAAATCCAAACACTTGGTTGAAAATCCAAACACTTGGTTGAAAATCCAAAAACTTGGTTGAAAGTCCAAACACTTGGTTGAAAATCCAAACACTTGGTTGAAAATCCAAACACTTGGTTGAAATTTGATCTACATTCTGAAAAATTGATTTTTTTGTTGAAAATTCATCTCTTTTGTTAAAAATTTAGCTATTACGTTGAAAACTCAATTATTTATGTGAAAATTCCACTATTCTGGTTGAAAATTCAACCACCTGATTAAAAATTGAAGTTTGTTAAAAATTCATTTTATTTGTTGAAAATTCAACTATTTCGTTGAAATTTGAGCTGATTTGTCAAAAATTAGTTTTTTTGGTTGGAAATTTTATTATTTTGTTGAATATCCAACTATTTATTCAAAAAGTCATCAAATTAATTCTTTTCGTTGAAAATTCAATTATTCTGTTGAAAACTCAACTATTTAGTTGAGAAGTCATCTTTTTTGGTTGAAAATCATAACACTTGGTTGAAATTTGATCTATAATCCAAAAAATTGTTTTTTTGTTGTTGTTGAAGATTCATCTCTTTTGTTGAAAATTTAACTATTTGGTTGAAAACCCAAAATTTTGTTTAAAATTCAGCTATTCTTGTCCAAAATTCAACTATCTGATTGAAAGTCAAAGTTTGTTGAAAATTCATTGTTTGGTTAAAAAATTCAACTTCTTTGTCGAAATTTAAATTAATTTGTCAAAAATTCATTTTATTTGTTGAAAACTCAACTATTTTGTTGAATTTTGAACTAAATTTTCAAAAATTAATTTTTTTTTTTGTCAAAAATTTAATTATTTTGTTGAATACCCAATTATTTATTCAGAAAGTCATCAAAAAAGTTATCAAAGTAATTCTTTTGGTTGAACATTCAATTATTTTGTTGAAAACTCAACTATTCAGTTAAAAAGTCATACTTTTTGGTTGAAAATCCAAATACTTGGTTGAAATTTGATCTACATTGAAAAAAATGGATTTTTTTTGTTGAAGATTCATCTCTTTTGTTGAAAATTTAACTATTTGGTTGAAAGCTCGATATTTGGGTGAAAATTCAGTTATTTTGATTGAAAATTCAACTACTTGATTGGAAGTTGAAGTTTGTTAAAAATTAATTTTTAGTTTAAAAAATTCAACTGCTTTGTTAACAGTTAAACTAGTTTGTCAAAAATAATTTTTTTATTGAAAATTTAATTATTTTGTTGCAAAGACAAATATTTAGTTGAAATGTCATCTTTTTTGGTTGAAAATTGAAACACTTGGTTAAAAATCTCAACACTTGGTTGAAATTTGATCTACATTCTAAAAAATTGATTTTTTTGTTGAAGACTCATTTCTTTTGTTGAAAATTTAACTGTTTCGTTGAAAACTTAATATTTGAGTGAAAATTCAGCTACTTCGGTTGAAAATTCAAGTACCTGATTAAAAGTTGAAGTTTGTTAAAAACTCATTTTTTGGTTAAAAAATTCAACTGCTTTGTCAAAATTTAAACTCGTTTCTCAAAAATTAATTATTTTGTTGAAAATTTAATTATTTTGTTGAAAACACAACTATTTAGTTGAAAAGTCATCTTTTTTGGTTGAAAATTCAAACACTTGGTTGAAAATCGAAACACTTGGTTGAAAATCCAAACACTTGGTTGAAATTTGATCTACATTATAAAAAATTGATTTTTTTGTTGGAGATTCATCTCTTTTGTTGAAAATTTAACTATTTGTTAAATATTTTGAAATAATGAAAATAATAAAATATTGTTAAATATTTGGATGAGAATTCAGCCATTTTGGTTGAAAATTCAACTACCTGATTGAAAGTTGAAGTTTGTTAAAAATTCATTTTTAGTTTAAAAAATTCAACTGCTTTGTTAAAATTTAAACTAATTTGTAAAAATAATTTTTTTATTGAAAATTCAATTATTTTGTTGAAAACACAACTATTTAGTTAAAAAGTCATCTTTTCCAGTTGAAAATGCAAACACTTGGTTGAAAATCCAAACACTTGGTTGAAATTTGATCTACATTGTAAAACATTGATTTATTTGTTGAAGATTCATATCTTTTGTTGAAAATTTAACTATTTGGTTGAAAACTCAATTATTTGGGTGAAAATTCAGCTATTTTAATTGAAAATTCAACTACTTGATTGAAAGTTGAAGTTTGTTAGAAATTCATTGTTTGGTTAAAAAATTGAACTGCTTTGTGGAAATTTAAGATAATTTATCAACAATTAATTTTTCTGTTGGAAATTCAATTATTTTGTTGGAAACACAACTATTTATTCAAAAAGTCATCTTTTTTGGTTGCAAATCCAAACAGTTGGTTGAAAATCGAAACACTTGGTTGAAAATCCAAACATTTGGTTGAAATTTGATCTACATTCTAAAAAATTGATTTTTTTGTTGAAGATTCATATCTTTTGTTGAAAATTCAAGTATTTGGTTGAAAAATCAATATTTGGGTGAAAATTCAGTCATTTTGGTTAAAAATCCAAACTCTTGGTTGAAATTTGAACTACTTTCTGAAAAATTAATTTTTGTGTTGAAGATTCATCTCTGTGGTTGTAAATTTAACTATTTTCTTAAAAACTCTATTATTTGGATAAAAATTGAACTATTTCGGTTGAAAATTCAACTACCTGATTATAAGTTGAAGTTTGTTGAAAATAAATTTTTGGCGTTGAAAAGTCAACTACTTTGTTGAAATATGAACTAATTTGTCAAAAATTAATTTTTGTTGTTGAAAATTTAACTATTTAGTTAAAAAGTCATCTTTTTTGGTTGAAAATTCAAACACTTGGTTGAAAGATGTACATTCTAAAAATTTAATTTTTGTTGTTGTTGAAGAATCATCTCTGTGGTTGAAAATTTTAATATTTGCTCGGAAGCTCTATTATTTGGGTGAAAATTCAACTATTTTGATTAAAAATTCAATTACCTGATCAAAAGTTGAAGTTTGAAGGATATTAATTTTTTTTTTTTTGAAAATTCAACTACTATGTTGAAATTTGAATTAATTTGTCAAAAATTAATTTTTTTGTTGAAAATTTAATCATGTTGTTAGAAACACATCTATTTAGTTAAAATGTCATCTTTTTTTGTTGAAAATCCAAACACTTGGTAGAAAATCTAAACACTTGGTTGAAAATCTAAACACTTGGTTGAAAATTGAAACACTTGGTTGAAAATCCAAACACTTGGTTGAAATTTGATCTACATTCTAAAAAATTGATTTTTTTGTTGAAGATTCATATCTTTTGTTGAAAATTTAAGTATTTGGTTGAAAAATCAATATTTGGGTGAAAATTAAGTCATTTTGGTTGAAAATCCAAACACTTGGTTGAAATTTGAACTACTCTCTGAAAAATTAATTTTTGTGTTGAAGATTCATTCTGTGGTTTGAAATTTACCTATTTTCTTAAAAACTCTATTATTTGGATAAAAATTCAACTATTACGGTTGAAAATTCAACTACCTGATTATAAGTTGAAGTTTGTTGAAAATAAATTTTTGGCGCTGAAAAGTCAACTACTTGGTTGAAATATGAACTAATCTGTCAAAAATTAATTTTTGTTGTTGAAAATTTAACTATTTAGTTAAAAAGTCATCTTTTTTGGTTGAAAATCCAATCACTTGGTTGAAAGATGTACATTCTAAAAATTTAATTTTTGTTGTTGTTGAAGAATCATCTCTGTGGTTGAAAATTT
>JAABKJ010014741.1:0-10052 GCA_011634705.1 Andricus grossulariae
AAGGGTATCACTTTAAATTATAAAAATTCACGCCTTGTAAACTTTGATTCCATCCGTAAACTCGTCCTAGAAAATGCTGAACCGATCAGTTTAAATTATCGAGCCATTCGAAGGACACCGCTTCACGATATCATCACAAAATCTGAAAGCAAGCTCTGCAAAGTTGTCAACTTGAAACGGGGGCAAGTTGATAACCACGATTCTCTACCATACGGTTTTAAAAGAGTAAGATTATCCGACTGAATACTCTTACCATACGGGGTGTTTTCTGGTTTAAATCTACTCTGAATTATATTCTATTCTTAAAAAGAAAAAGTGTGTGGGTTCACTCATAAATGTAAGAATTTTACGGTTTATAATTTGTATAAATTACTTACATAATTGATCTTGTTACAGATAATGAATCCAGCATCCATTCATCTGGGGATGAGGATTCCGAAATGACCATCTCTGATTTATCCTTTCCGTGTGCTCAACCTTCACAACCTCTGGTCTACCACTTAAAAAGGTTGGGGTGTAATTTGACCCCCACATATTTTCGCCCGATAGCTTCTAATTCACCGCTGGAAGTTATCGAAAATGTACATAATGAAGCCGATGATCCATATGATGAGTGTAATCATAGTGATTATGAGAGCGATGAGGATGACGGTGTATGATATTCAAAATAATTCTCTGTGTGTGTACGCGTGTGTATATTTTTTTTGCTGTATGTCTGTGTTACAGCGTGTTTTTGTATCTCTGCGCGCGCGTGTGTGTGTCTCTCTCTATGTGTGTGTGTGTAAGCGCGTGTGTGTGTGTAAGCGTGTGTTGATAGTAGAAAATGTATAAATTTGTATATTATGTTCTAAGATCCAATTGTTTTTGTTTTTTAATTACAAAAAAACGAATAGACTGATTAAATATTATTTTTACAGTCACGAAGTAAAAATATATTTATACGTTTTTAACAAAAAACGGTTGCTTGTATTATTAACCCTTCCTCTATTTTAGATAATTATTTTTATAAACTTATTTCACTCGCAAATGAGCATCAAATTTTGTTTCTTAAAATTATTCAATTGAAAACAAAAATTAAAAAGCGTTTAATTCTCTTTTTTTCTGGGGAGACCCCAACTTTATTACGTCACAGCGCCCCGAACTCTTCAGTCGGGAATCTCCTATCTCCACTCCTCCACCTTTTCCATTTTCACGTTTGGAAATTCCATGTGTGACGTCACTAGACCCAGAATCTCCCAGACCGGGGTTCCCTCTCCAACTACATAGATCTCGGCCAGCCCGTCTTATCTGCTGCGACGCGTCGGCGCCAGTCGCGGGGTGCGGAGTAGAGAGGGGGATTAGGCCACGCTCATAACGGCGCCCCATAGCTGTCCTATACTACTACCATAGCGCGCATGCCCAGCCAATAAACAAAAATATGTTCTGTTTGAGCCCCCTTGAAAACGCCCCATTGCATGCACGTGAAGCAGGCGTAATGTGGCCGCTTCCAGCCCAGTGACGTTCGCACATGCGCACTCGGCCGCCAGGCCAACATGAAACTTTACGCCCGCTACACATACACTGCACCCCGCAAGTGAGAATATGGAGGAATTGATCTTTACCTTTGAAAAAATTGTATTGCTAGAACCGACAGTCTCCCTTCTGCAAAGTACGCTATTTCTTCCTTTCACCTATGATCTAAAATTGTCAAGTACACCAAAAATCCTCTATCCGCTTCACATGCTTGTTTTCAAGGAGGGGGACAAAAAGATATTTGCTTTATATGTGATCGTCCGATCTGCATGGAACATCGCACGTATACGTGTCCTGATTGTGCTGACCATGTATAATGTTTCTCGATTTTCTCTAAACTTTTTTGTACTTATATTATTATTTATTTTATACTACTTAAATTATATTACGTGTAACATTTATATCATGAGATTGGAATTTTTCCATTAAATGAATTAAAAAAATATGTCTGAAAAGTTTGAAAAGCGTTTAATTTATTCATAAAATTGCGCACATCAAATTTCAAAATAAATATCTTTTTTCGAACATGCACAGTCATACAATGTTTTTCTTTAAAGTACAATATCTTAAGAGTATCTGGTGAAAATATTAGCTAAAAATATTGAAAAGTAAAAAAGTTATGATTTGTTTCATGTAAAATCGTGATTTTTCTCCTTATTCCAACTTCATGATTTTTCCCAAAGCTAGAAACCTAATTTTTGGACAATGTAAAAAATATTATTTATAAAGTTACTCCAAAAGAGTACTCCGAAATTTTTCCAAGTCGAAATATCAAATCGCCGTTTCTGCAGGAAGCATTTTTTTAAGTGGGGGCTCCTCAGACCTCCTATGCACTTTATGATATTCTGAGATACTTGTGCTGAGACTCTCGCTACAGTTCGCGCGCGAGACGCCAAACTTGAGACATTAATAATTTTTTAAATATCAATTTGATTGGTCTAAAATTTTCCAGAAAACTTCTTTGTACTGTAATTAACAACTTTCTCGATAAAAGTGTTTCGTTGTTCAAAATTCGCTTGATAAACGAAATTTTGGAAGTTAGAGAAGTCCGTTATGCGCCGAGCATGAAAAAAAATATTTATTTAGGAAACTAAAAAAGTTACAACTTTTTACCAAGAGAAAAAAATATGGGCAATTAAATTTCACATCTAGATTTAGCCTTTAAAAATTAAAATTCGAAATTGTTTTTGGAAGTCTCCAGAGGTCTTCCCACTCCCAGAAAAATAGTTTTATGTGCCCTCATTTGATCCGGTAGCTCAATAATTGAGACAATAATTACATACACACTTTATGTGGTAATATGCGACTCTCACTGTTTATTTGTTGAGAATTTAAGTATTTCTGATATAATGTGTTATATTGGAGTTTCTTACTCTTCATTTGCAATTTAAAACATAATTTTATTACTTTTTATTATTTTATATTATTTTATATGTTTCATTAATAATATTGTTATTATAGATCTTAACCATGAGGCTGAAAAAGGATCAGTTTATGATCGAAATGTCGCAAATATATTATTTTTTAAATCAATATTGTTTTTTTTCTACTTGAACATCATAAATCATTCATTAGTAATTCCTTAAACTAATAGAGTTTCGAATGGGACAATTCTAAATTTAACCCTTCAAGTCTTTTCAAATTGCAAGCATTAATATTTGAACAATTTTTAATTCGAATGGTTCCAAAACGAATAATTTTAAATTCAAATGTTGAAAATTCGACAATTTCCAATTTAAATCATTCAAAATTGTACAATTTCATCTCGAAAGTCTTGAAAGCTGAGCAATTTTTAGTGCTTCATTTTTTCATGTTTGAATCTGTCAATTTTTTATTAATTTTGTTCAGTTTTAAACACTTTGAGTTTTGTTCAAAATAGAACAAAATCAAGCGTTAAGTGCTCAATTCAATTTAATTCAATTTCTCATTATTGACTCAACGTATTTTCATTACGCGCAACTAAGGCATGCATGGAAAAAAGTAAACCAGCTTGTTTTATTTGTATTTTTATTGTTAGAAAATATCGTGAGAGTCTTTTTGGAAGATGGTTTCGTTTAATATTTTACTTCAGTTGAAAGTGAAATATTGATATCTAATCAATTTATTTGTCTCTTTTTCAGAAACTGAGCAACAATTTGATCTTCCCTGAGCAACTACAGAACAACGGATCGGTAGAAGCTAGTATTAATCGGCATTTTGCACAACTTCACGGTGTCCTTCAAAACTTAGAAAAGGAAATCTTGGATAGAATGCAGGATCAGCGTCGTAATTTACGACAGAATTTAGACAATATAAGACTGAAATTGGAAAGCCATGAAGAAGTATTACGGGATGGCTTACTGGTAATTAAAAAATATTTATAGGATATTTATAATGGTGATATATATATGTACTAAGATTTTTTTAGAACAGTAAAACTAATTTTTTAAATAATTAACTACTATATTCCTAATTTGCGAAAGGAAAATACGGGTCTTACCGATTTTTTATAAACCTTTCAACTTGTCAATCATAAGAAAAGAAAATTACCCAGTATGTTTGCTTGATAAAAATTTCTTTGCAGAGTTATCAAATTCTTTTTTTTTTATGTATTTATTACATTTTTCGTAAATCTGTTTTTAAGCTTTAATAAATAATTAAATAAAGACTAATTATTTAATCGCACTCTTGATTGATAACTTCGGTACTTCCATGCTCGTATAATCTTCAGTCTGGGATTAGCAGTCTAAACTCTCCAATCTCGTTTTATGTTGGCATCTAACGCCGCTACACGCACGTGGCGCTGCGGGCCAGCACAAAACGACATTGGAGAGTTTAGACTGCTGACCCCAGACTGCCTGGAGTCTATAGCATGGAGGTACCGACATAGTCAAAGCGCTCAACACTAATTTTCCTGTAATTGTTCGTAGCTGTTTGAGTTTTTCGATCCTCAGTAATAGTACAATTTTATTTTTTTGGTTTTGTGGCTTTGGGGTCCGTAAATGGTAAAGAAGGCTTAGATTTCCAACAGACGTTTCGGCTCCCTGTATGGGTCCTCTTCAGTGATTTATTCTAGAAAGTTACGTATTTGGTATTTATATTTTATATTCATTTTTTTAAATTCAAATCATTTTTTCATTTTCGTATCCCTGGGCAGAAACCCTTATAGTTTGGTCGGGTGTCCGTCCTTCAAACATTTTTCCAAGGAGGGGAAGTGAGGGATATACTTAGGGTAAAGCGCGTACAGATATGTACTAAAAACTTATACCAAAAATGTAACTTTCTCAAATAAATTACTGAAGAGGACCCATACGACGAGGCCTAAACGTCTGTTGCAAATTTAAATCTTCTTCATCATTTACGGGCCCGAAAGGGACAAAACCAAAAAACCAGTATTTCCCGTAATTACGTGAAATTAAATTCTAAAATTATTTATTCAATAATTTTCTCTGGAATATATCTGTGAAATTGTATACCTTATATTTCCTAATATTTGGTTACTTTGGTTACAGACCGCTGCTTCAGTAAAAGATTACCTGAATCAAATTGACCTATCAAAAGTTATTAAAAAACTAGACATTATGGCTGGTGTGCCTTGCCACCTAGTAAAGGATGGAGAAGGATCTCATGAAAAGCTCAAGTAAGGAGTTGACGATAATAGAACAAATTTTACAGATTCTTGTCTGAATTATTTAATTTAGAAATTTGGTAGTAATTTTCAAATTGCATTAGAAATTCTCTGATTTCTTTATTTAAATTATTTATTTTCCCAGATTTGAAGTCGACAACTCAGTGATTGAACGTTTGAAAAGTCACTGCTCTATTAAGGTACCAACGGTTGCCTCATTCACTTTATCTGATAGTGAAAACCTGCCCCCAGATTATAATTTGGAGCCACTGGTTCCACAAGATCTTCCAAGTAAGTTTTCAGAGTTACTTTTCAGATAAGAATAAAGGAATAAGAGTAATGAATAAGAATAAGTGGGAATCTTTGGGCAGTCAAATATGTTGTGGATCAATTTAAGAATGTTGGCATTTCATTCCAAAATATGTTTTCGTTGCAAGGAATATTTTTAAAACCCTTATTGACATTTCTGAATTTTCTGAACCTTTCTTTCTGTAAACTAGCAAAAATGAGTACTCAATTTTGTTTGTCTGTATCATAAGGTCCATGGGAGACTTTAACCACGGTGACAAATGTTTCACCTACCCCTTCAATAGCTACTTCAATAGCTACCGTCACATCCTGCCAGTCCGATATCGGCTCCCTTACTAAAGGTATCGTTTTCTTAGATCTATATACACTGGAACCTCGATTTATGCAACTCAACTGATGCAACTCATCCGCTGTGAGTGCGGCCCTCATGCTGTTTGTCACGCTTGACTTAGCACCGCCTCCCTTTCGGTCCTGCGGCTGCACTCATCACGAAACTGTGGAGGATATCAGTTCTAGGAACTCACAAAAACAGTTTACTTAAATCGAGGTTCCAGTGTAATATGTTTCTCAATTTCTCAGTTTCCGAAAAAATGTAATTTTTAAATTAATTTTCAATCAACGACAGGAAGTACTGAACTTGTCAGACTAACACACATCGATGATCCTTCTTCTTTCTACGTACACTCGATAACACAGCTCAGAGAAATTGACGATTTTCATCGAAACATAGAAGAGTATGCACTGAAGAACAATAAGTTGCCTTCTGAAATTTATAAATGTAAGTTTTATGCAAATGAATTCAACATTTTTTTAGTCGCTTTCTTTTTAATTTGATTTTTTTCTCCTTTCAGGGAAATTGTACATCGTGAAATACGAACAATTCTGGTATCGTGGACGTGTTTTGGACAGTTTCAAAACTGGCCTAGGTCAAGAGATGTATGTTATAAAATATGTCGACTATGGTAACACGAAAGCGGTTCCCATCCAAGATATGCGGGATATGTCTCCTTTATTTGCCACCCAGAGTTCTTTTGCCTTTCATTGTCGCCTACACGATATCTCGCCTAAAGGAGAAAAGTGGAGCCGTGAAGCAGTTGGAGCGATGAATAATATGATCGATCTGAAGTATGTGCAAAAATTTAATTTTTTCAAGTCCATGTAATACTTAGCCGATTCCTACCTTACCGACATTGTTTTTACAACAAATTACGTTCACGCGCATTGAGATATCGCTTTGAAAAATTGGGAAATTGTCAGGGCTGGCACACAGTCATTTAAGTCACTTTTAGTCACTTTTTTAAGAAAAAGACACTATCGCGACTTTTTTAAAGGAAAGGACAACTTTAGTCACTTTAATCCATCTCATTTTAGATGTTCTCTAAAAAAAAGAAAATTTATTTCATCGATACGTTTGCAATCTATAGTAATCTATTATATAAAAATGCTACGTCACATCAGACTTGACACTTTTTTTCTTATTCCTTCCCCTTTTTTTTAAGGAATTCCTCTCTTCCCCTGTTCTCAAGCAACTTCTCCTTTTTCTTGTTTTTTTTTTTTTTGCTGAAGTGGGAACTGAATTAATAGAGCCCATTAAGAATATCCAACTTTTTTTGGTTGAAAGTTTATTCTATTCGCTTGAAAAGTCTGCTATTTTATTTTTGGTTTAGAATTCATCTTTTTGGTTGAAAATGTTATTATTTACATGAGAATTTAATTATTTTTTGAAAATTCAACTACTTTTTGAAAAGTCATATTTTTTGTCAAAAATTCAACTGTTTTGTTGAACATTGGTCTTTTTGGATTGCAAATTAATCTTTTTCAGTAGAAAAGTCATCTTTCTTAGTTGAAAATTAACTTTTTGTTAAATATTAAACTGTTTTCTAAAAAATTAATTAATTTTTTTGGCTTGAAAATTCAACTATTTGGCTGAAAATGCTTGGTTGCAGTATAAACTTTTTTGTTCGAAATTTCGAGCATTTAATTGAAAATTCAACTAATTGGTTAAGAATTCAACTTTTTTATTAAAGCTTCTTCTCTTTTGCTTGAAAGTGCAACTATTTGGTACGTTAAAAATTGACCCTATTTACCTCTAATTTGAGAGAATTTTAGCCTGCGATATCTCTAATATTAGAATTTAAATTATTTTAACTTATAATTTTCGGGCTTTCTAGTTCCCATTGTAAATCACCGAAATATAAATAAGTCAGTTAATTGTCAAAGGCTTATTTAGCTTGTAATAAAATGAATTACTATTAGTTTGAACATTACTTGAAAAATTTATTCTAGCTATTGTAACCTTGATTTTCACCCCAGAATTCAGCAATAGAATTTCATCTAATCTTGTAAATGCAAGCCGATACATTAAATATGTAATGGAATCGAAATTTTTGAGTAGATGAGTGTTTCCATTGACATTACAGGCCTCTTTTTGTGTGAATGGTAGTCACTTTTAATCACTTTTTAGCTTAAAGTGGTAACTTTTTTCACTTTTTTCAAGTACATTAGGCCATGGCCGCCCTTAAAATTGTATAAAGGCACTAAGAAACATTTCTATGGTTCTATCTGGAAATACAAAAAAAAAATACAAAAATTTGCAGTACATGACCTTAATTAAGATGTATTTTTAATTTTTATAATACGCTTAATATCAAGTTATTTGAAATATTTATTCTATCTGCTTTAGGGACATGGCATTAACAATGCACGTTCACGACGTTCTCGATGATTTGTGGAGCGTCGATATTGTGAAAAACACCACCGATAAACTAACGTCTTTCAGAGATAGTCTCATCTTTATGGGATACGGTAGTTTTGTAACGTCACAAAAGCTTATGGTAAGTCTGGGCCAACAGAAACTTTTTAAATGAATTGTTTCTTAAAGTAAGGTAAATTACATTCATGAATATTGGGGGGGGGGGCTAACTTTCCCATAACTGATTATCTTTTATATCTACAAAGCATTTATAGCTTTCAAACTCTTAAATTTGTTTAATTACAACAAAACAGAAACTGAACCCGAATGCCGTGAGGAAATACTTCTATGGGGAACTTAAACTCTCGAAATACGTAACAGTTATGTGTACTCATATCGAATCTCCAGACTGCATATACGTGATAAGAGTAAGTTGCACTGTAAATTCTATTCTTTTAATAAATAATATTTGAAATATAGAGCCTCGAAAAATATACAAACTGTTTTCAGATATCTAAAAACATCGAACAGATGGAACGATTGACAGCCGAAATGACCAGAGAGTACAAAAAAGGCAAATCGAAAAAACTGATTATGTACTCTCCAGAAATCGGTAAATTTTACTTATTTTAATTTTTCTCTTTTGAAAAAATGTCACTAATACTATTATATTCTTAAAAATATTTTCTCGCTTCTTCGCTGCTCCAACACCGAAATATATACCGAAAAATGGCCCCAACGGCTAATAATAAAAATTGAAGTTCATTTTTTAATTGTGAATCATTTTCTTGCTTAGTTTGCAAAAATTATTCATGATAAAATGGATTTCTTTTCAGTCTTAATTAAAAAGATATATAGAATACTTTAAATTCATCTATTCTTTATTTCCATCTTAGGCCTTGAATCGTGCCCTTTTTATTTTATTCGGCTTTTTGAAGAAAAATCTTTCAAATTATTTATCATTAGATTATCAAAAATGAAAGTGGTTTATATTTCAATAGTATTATTTTTAATTCTAAGCCTTAATAGTTGAGTAATTTGAAGTTTAAAGCATTTGGTTTCAGGTGTTCAAAGTTAAATTATTTAAAATTGAAAGCGTTTGCAATTACACAAATTTGAATTAAAAGCGTTCAATTGAATACTTTTAATCTGACATTCAAACTTGAATAATTGTATATTCGATGATTAAAAATGGTTTATTTTCGAGTTTAAATCATTTATAATTATACAATCTAAAAACTAAAGTAGTTGAACAATTTTTTATTGAAAACATAAAAAATTAAATAGACTCATACTGAACATTTAAAAATGAATGATTTAAAATGAAAAACGCTTAAAATTAATCAATTTAAAAATAAATACGTTTCAAATTGGACAATATTTGAATGTAAATGGTTTCAAGAAAAACAATGCTAAATAAAAGCATTTATCTTTTATTATATTGACACAAAATTCAAGTTCAACAGTTTTATATTTTGGAAATATTTCAAATTAAAAATAAGTCCCAATTACTGATAATTGTCAGATAAAATAGGATCGAGTTTGAATGGAGTTAAAATTAAACAATGGAACAGAAAATTTCTCATTTGAAAATAATGCAGTGATAAATTCAAAATTTTAGAAAGAAATATCTTTAAAATATGGACTCATTTCATTTAAACATAATTAAGCTATGGACGTCTTTGAATTTGGAAGCTATTTTATTTCTAAAAAATTTAAAGTATGTAGTAATTCTTGGAACTTGATAATACGTTAATATTGAAGATCGTATTATTATGAGAGAAGTTTTAGGCTCCGGAAGCTACGATCATGGTTCCTTAAAGTAACCAATACCGACGCAACTGGAACGTGTACTTCATCCACTTCTGCTCCTTCTGTCCTAGAAGGTAAGCAAGAGCGGGAAATTTACGCGAGAAAAGATCGTTCAACACT
>JAABKJ010014742.1:0-10052 GCA_011634705.1 Andricus grossulariae
CATATAACATATAACATATAACATATAACATATAACATATAACATATAACATATAACATATAACATATAACATATACAACATATAACATATAACATATACAACATATAAAAAAGTATATAATCCAGGCATTATATATAATTCCTGGCTATTTCAGGCAAAGTATGTAATCGAATGCATATTATATACATTGCCTAGGCATATTATATAATCCCTAGGCATTATATATAATTCCCGGCACGCGATAGGTAAAGTATATAATCTTGATTTTAAATATAATGATACAGTTAAAAAATAGCATGATAAATTGACGAATACTTATGGAATTCTACACACGTTTACTCACTATTTATTAAAAACATGACATATTGGAATAACATTTTGCTTGACACTGAACTTTGTTTTTGACACACAAACAATTTTTTTAACAACAAAGTTGATTTTTTTTTAGTTTTCAAAAGTGCCATTTTTCAAAGATTTTCGCATTAAAAAAAAAAGTCTTGAATCATTGCAAGAATAGGGTGGTCCAAATTTATACCTGTACGTAAGTCTCATCAAAGTGAGAACGTTGGCAAATTTGCATGAGAGTTTTGATTTTAATTACATATCAATTTGAAATTAATTTAGATTAAATTCTTAATTTGAATTTAACTAAATTGTCATTGGAATAATAATAATAATTCATTGCCTATGTTAGGTCTGACATTACTCACAATGTCCCGGGCAAATCATGAAGTTTATCACGGATTTCCCATAAGAAAAATATACATTTTTGTAAATTTGATTCAGAATCATTAATATTAGGTAAATCAAGTTGAAATTCAACATTTTCCTTTGAAATTAGGCATTGAATACGAACACAAACTTATTTTTCAAATATCACCCCCATAAGTCTGTTTTGAAGGGTCCCAAAAAAAACCTTGTGAGTGAAAAATTTAGTTTTGCGAGTTTTTGGCACTAGTTATGTTTTTTTTGCAGTTTTTAAATTCGAATGATTAATAATACTACTTTTTCTTGAAAATGAGTTGTTTACATAAATTATTCAAACAAGTTATTATTGCTTCCAGCAATTTTTTTTTAGTCTTGAATTATAAAGTCGCGGTTTTTTCCAAATTTTTCAACTTATTATGAACTTTTCAGTTAGATCGAATCAACAATAAATTAAATTCAACATAAATAATTGTTTAAACAATTTATAAATATTTATAACAATATTCTCTTAGAATAATTCTAGAAAGTTGCCGTTTTATATATAATTTTCCACTTTTTATCCATTTTTCAATTAGTGTTAAGTAATAATGGATGCAATTTAGCACACATGATTCTTTAAATAAATGATTATTGTTTTTTAACTATCTTTTTTATTACTGCTTGCTAGTTACGGTTTTTTTCTGAAATTTTGAACTTTTTGTTCAATTTTCACGTTTGCATTAATTATGACCTCACTCTAAGTACAAAGTGGACTATAAGTTGAAAATTTCAGGAATAAACCGTAACTATCTAGCATAACTATAGGAAAAAATAGCTATAAATAATACCAATTTGTTAAAAAAAACATTAGATTTGTTGAATTGTATCCATTATTACCTCACACTAATTAAAAAGTGGAAAAAATGTTGAATATTTCATCAAGAACCACAAGTTTCTAGCATTACTCAAAGTAATATTATTGAAAATGATACTAAATTATTTAAACAAATACTTTTGTCAAATTGAATTAATTATTACCTCACTCTCAGCCGCGGTTTTTTCTCAATTTTTTCCACTTATTTTCAACTATTCATTTAATAATGCTAGAAAGTTGCAGTTTCTTCTAAAATGTTCTAATTTTTGTCCACTTTTTAACTATATATGTATGCTGGATAGTTTCTGTTTTTTTCTAATATTTTCACTATTTTTAATTTTTCAGTTAGAGCGAGGTAATAATTAATGTAAGTTGACAAAATAATTGTTTAAACAATTACTTATGGTCTTAAACTATATTTTCTTAGAGTAATGCTAAAAAAGTTGCGGGTTTTTCTGAAATTTACATTCATTATGATCCATATAGAAAATTTGAAGAATATTTCAAATATCTGTTTTATTTCAGAAAAATATATTCACAAAAAATCATCTTTGTTAAATTTTATTAATTTTTTCAGCTGTAAGTAAAAAGTGGACAAAATGTTAAATATTTCAGAAAAAAGGCAACTTCTCAGCATTATTCAAAGATAATATTACTAAAAACAATAATAAATTATTTAAACAATTATGTTTGTTAACTTGAATTAATTATTACCTCACCCTAAGTGAAAAGTTGACAAATAGTGGGAAATTTCAGAAAAAGCCGCAACTATCTAGAACTACTGTAGTAAAAGATAGTCATAAACAATAATAATTTGTTTAAACAATTATGTTCATCAAATTGCATTAATTTTCACCTTGATCTACGTGAAAAGTGGACAAAAATTGAACATATCTGAAAAAATTGCAATTATCTAGCATTATTCTAAGAGATAGTTAATATGAGTAATAATAAATTGATTTAACAATTATTTCTGTTAAATGTAATTGATTATTTCCTCGCTTTAATTGAAAATTGAAAAATAAGTTGTAAAAATTTGGAAAAACCGCGACTTTCTTACTCTACTCTATAAGAAAATTGCTAAAAACAGTGATAAATTTTTTAAAAAATTTATGTTAACATCTAGTTATGAGTATATAGTAGTATTTTATGTATTAGAAGCAATTAGTATATTAAAAACCGCATAAAAAGTCATAATTGTCGCCAGAAACTCGCAAAACCCAATTTTTCACTTGTGGGGTTTTCTTGAAACCTTATAAAATAGATTTATGGGGGTGATATGTAAAAAATAATTATTTATTCTATTCTATAGCTAATTGGGAAGAGAAATTTTAGGTTTCAACTCGATTTATTCAATATTGAAGATTCTGAATAACATTTATAAAAACGTCTTTTTTCTCATGGGAAATATGCATTAAACTTCATGGGGTTAGAAGAAGGAAATTTTGTTGATAAAATTTTTATTCAATTGGAAGTGAGGAAATTGAGGTATTCAATTTATTTTGAAATTGAAAGATGGATTTTTAAAAATATTTTCTGTAATAGTTTCATTTAGTTATTTCAGTTGAAGGGGAAAAATTCTGTAATTTTCACATTTTTCTTAAGTTAGAAAGTGGAGCATTTTTAATTATTTTCTAAATTGAAAGAGGGACATTTTTTATTTTCCAACCTTTTCAACATTTTGAATTATTTGAAAGGGAGGAAATTTCACTTTTTAATTCTATTCTGAATCGGAAGGGGGGATTTAAAAAAATATATTTTTATTCAGTTGAAATTGAGAAAATTTTGGTAATAAATTTGTTTCTAAATTGGAAGAGGATTTTTTTTATATTAAAAACATTTAGGTTGATAGTTTAATTAAGTTGAAGAGGATAAAATTCTGTAATTTTTACATTTTTCTTAAGATAAAAAGGAGAGAATTTTTTATTTTTCGTTTTTAATTTTTTCTAAATTGGAAGAGGGGCATTTTTTATTTTTGAATTTTTTATCCAGTTGGAAGGGAGTAAATTTTACTCTTTAATTATATTCTAAATAAGAAGAGAAAATGTTTTTATTTTGGACATTGTTAGTGATTTTGAAATATTTAATTTATATAATTATCATATTCTAAAATATTCTTCTAATTATCATATCTGAAATGGTTTTAATTATAAATGTTTAAATAATTTTGGAAAAAATAATTTAAAAAGTGTATACATTTGTTTAAGATCCAAGAATTTAAAATCTAATAATTCTAAAAACCTTTCAAATTATATAATTTCCAATTGGAGGCTTTCAAAATGAATGAATTCAAACTTGAAACGTTAAAAATTAAAAAATTACAAACTTCTTTTGAAAATTGAGGCATTCTTTAATTAGAATCTTGAAACTAAATCGTTAAAAATGATTAATTTTCCAATTGTGCATCATGAGTTTTAGATAGGAAAAATCTTAATATAAATTCCAAAATAATAGGTTTAAGATCAATAAACAAATTTTTAAATATTGAGTTTCAAAAAATTTTTGAAAATATAATTAATAATTAATAATTTCGAGTTGAAAACGTTTGAAATCAAATAAGAAATGTATTTAAATATTGTGAATTGAAAACGTTCCAATTCAAACGATTTTAGATCAGGTAAAATTGTTTAAAAAGGCAATATTTCTAATGGAATTAAAAGGAATTGAACTTTTATCATTTCTAAATGAAGGGGTTTAAAATTGGATCATTTGAAATAAAAAAAATTTGAATAGGAAGTACTTAAAATTGAAAAATTGTTAACTCAATTTTTGAAAATTGTGCAATTTTTTCAGAAAGAAGTTGGAATGATATCTTTTCTAATTCAAAGCGTTCAAAATTAAACAATTTTATTTTGAGTTTGAATTTTCCGAAACAGGAAAATTTGGAAACATTAAAAATTGAATATTTTCAGATTTGGATGTTAAAAATTGGATTATTTTAAATTCAAAGGAATTAAAGTATCATAATTTCTAATAAAATATTAGAAATTGAATAATTCAAAATTAAAAACTTTCATGTTGAAATAACTTTAAATTCGAAGTGAATAAAATTTAACAATTCGACAATGAAAGTTAAATTCAATCTTATAATGTAAAAGCTTTTGAAATTGTAAAATTTTTAATTGTTATTACTTCAAGAAAATTATTATTTGACATTAAAATTCATTGCACAAATTTTTATAAAATCAAAAAATAAATTCACACACATTTTCGCTAGTCAAAATCAAAATATTTTCAATTATAAACCTTAAAAATTCAATTATTTTGAAAAATCCTTCAAAATTAAAATTAGTTTTAAAGGGGAAACATTAAAATTGAAAAAAATGTACTCTGGTACGTTGAAATTTAAACCAATCCGAACTAAAAGTATGCCAATTCAAAAATATTACGCTGAAAAGTAAAAATTGAAATGTTCAATATTTTGGAACATTTTTAATTTTAAACAATTGAATTTTCAATGCCATTTGTAAAGCTTGAATATGAAAAATTATTGCCTTAATTTTGAAATATTATGAATTTATTCTGGAGGTAATTCAAAATTTGAAATAATTTAGAAAAAAAACTATTTTGTACGGTCAAAATTGATATCAAACAATTGAGAATATTCAAATCTAAAAATTATTAAATTTAAAACTGACAAAATTCGAAACCAAACAATTTAGATACGACAAAATTGTAAAATGATAAATTTAAAACCTTCCAAAATTAAAAAAATTCAAACCAAAAATTTTTGAATTTAAGGTTTGAAGCACAAAAAACTTTAGTTTTAAGGCCTCAAAGAATAAATTGTTTTTTAATTGGGCGTTTAATTATCCTAAATACGTTGAAAATGTTTTGCTTTCTGATTATAAACTTTCAAAACTAATGAAATCACACTTTCTGAATTATAAATTAAACATTTCCAAACTAGCTTTAAAAATTGAAGAATTTTTAAATTACGATCTCAAAACTAAGTCGTTAAAAATAATTAATTTTCAAATTATGCATCACGATTATGAAAATTCAATAATTTTAATCTAACATGCAAAATTAAATACTGGAAAATGAAGCAAGGGGGCTGAATGAATATAGGATTATTATAGTTATTAATTAATTAATAATTATCATAATATAATTTGAAAAATAATTATTATAAGATAATTTATAAAAATAGTTAATATTTCCACGCAGGATTTGGCTCAAAAGGACCATATAGGTAACGGAAAATCAGATTTCCTTGAAATACCTGATGAGGAAGACATTGATGAAGATCTATCTGTCTACGATTTTCATAAATTTGCTGCAATGTATTTCATTAGCAATGTTCCCCCTCAATATTCGAGGAAACCCTTAACTCATTCGCTTTTGGATTTGCCGCATCCATCTGATCAACTGGTAATTATAATTATGCAGACAAGCATTTATAAATCAAAATTTTTAACAATTCCAATTTTAAAACTCAATCCCCCCCCCCCCCCTTACTTTCTTCACTTTCTTTACTTTCCTTTTCCTCATTTCCCCTTCTACTACTACTTTCCCTTCCATCATTTCTAACCATTTCCCTTACTTCCGCTCTCTTCATTTCTCATAATTTCCCCTACTTCCCCATCCCTCACTTTTACTACTGCCCCTCCCCTCATTTCCCATACTGCCCCTCCCCTTATTCTTCTCATTTCCCCTACTTCCCTATCCCTAACTTCCATTACTGCCCTCCCCTAATTTCCCATACTGCCCCTCCCCATATTCTTCTCATTTCCCCTCACTTCCCCTCCTATAATTTCCACTTTTCTCATAATTTTCCATACTTCACCTCTTCTCATTAACCATCATTTCCCCTACTTCCCCCCCCCCCCATTTTCCCGCATGACCCTTCTCTCTCTTCGCCTGTATTTCCCTAACTTCTTCTACTTCCCTGTCCCGTTTAACCTCAATTTCCCTAATTCCCCTCTTATCATTTCCCCCCTTCTCTTTGACCCGGCCACCCCTCCCGTTATTTCTCCTTATTTTCCCTCCCATAATTTCCCATCATTCCCCTCTCATAATTTCCCCTTATCTCTTTGACCCGGCCTCTCTTTCCGTTATTTCTCCTTATTTTCCCTCCCATAATTTCCCATCACTCCTTATACTTCCCCTCCCCTTATTTACCCTCACTGAACCTACTGCTCCTCACTCCTTCTACTCCCCCACTCCTAATTTCCCCCAATCATCACACGTCCCTTACCCTCATTTCTAATCATTTCCTCTACTTTCTCTCTTCTCATTTCCCACAATTTCTCTTATTCCCCTACCCTCACTTCCACTACTTCCCCTTCCCTCATTTTCCATACTTTCCATTCCCTCACTTCCACTACGTCCCCGCAGCTGATTCACCCTCCTCTCTTTCTCCTAATTTCCCACCGCTCTCCCTACTTTCCCTTACCTTATTTCCCCTCACTTCCCTCACTTCGCCTTCTCTTATTTCCCTTAATTTCCCTACTTCCTCTTCCATAATTTCTCTCCATTTCCCGTACTTTCTTTTTCTTGATTTCCCCTCACTTCATATATTTCTCCTCCCCTTATTTCCCTTCACTTCCCCTATTTCTGCTCCCTCATTTCCCCTCAATCCCACTACTCCCACTCTCCTCATTTCCTCTAATTATCATAACTGCCTTGTCATCATCTCTAATAAGTTTCCCTCCTTTCTCTCTTCTCATTTCCAAAAATTTTCTCTAATTCTTCTACCCTCACTTCCACTACTTCCCATTCCCTCACATTCACTACTTCCCCTTCCCTCATCTGCCCTACTTTCAATCCCCTTTCTTTCACTACTTCCCATTACCTGATTTACTCTCCTCTCTTTCACCAGCTCCTTCTCCCCTAATTTCCCATCGCCCTCCCTACTATCCCTCCCCTTATCTCCCCTCACTTTCCCTACTTCTCCTCCTCCTATTTTCCTCAATTTTCCTACTTTCCCTCCCATAATTTTTCCTCATTCCCCCTCCTCTCCTTTTCCTCATTCCCCCTTACTTTATATGTTTCTCCTCCCCTCATTTCCCTTTTCTTTCCCTATTTCTGCTCCCTTATTTCCGATCAATGACACTACTCCCCCTCCCTCATTTTCCCCAAATATCATACTTTCCCTACCCTCGTCTCCTACCATTTCCCCTACTTTCTCTCATCTTATTTCCCCTACTTCACATCTCATCACTTCCACTACTTCCTCTCACCTGATTATCCTCCTCTCTTTACCCTGATCACCCTCTTCTCATTTCCCATCGCTCTCCCTGCTTTCCCTCCCCTTATTTCCCCTCACTTTCCCTACCTTCTGTCCTCTCATATTCCCTAAATTTTCCTACTTCCCTTTTCATAATTTCTCTTAATTTCCCATACTTTCTTTTTCCTCATTTTTCCTTATTTCATATATTTCTGCTCCCTCATTTCCCCTCAATTCCACTACTCCCCCTCCTCTCATTTTCCCGAAATATCATACTTCCTCTCCCCTCATCTCTAATCATTTCCCCTTACTCCTACTCCTCCCCCTCCCCGCATTTCCCCTAATTATCCCAATTCCCCTCCCCTCATCTCTAATCATTTCCCTTACTTCCCCTTCCATACTTTGGCTCCTCTCTTTTGCCCTGCTTCCCCTTCAATAATTTCCCATCACTCCTCATACTTCCCCACCTCTCACTGCCCATTACTTCGCATACTTCCCCTCCCCTTATTTCCCTTCACTTCCCCTCACTTTCCCTACTTTTCTTTCCATACTTTCCCCTATTTACCTATAAATGTTTCTATCTGGGGCTATAAAACCCTAAAAAATAATAAAATTGATAAAATTTCCCAAAGTGTGCCCAAGCTCTCTGGATCACAATTCTTCGATTCATGGGGGACATTCCTGAACACCGAAATCCCATAGAAGCTCC
Source organism: Andricus grossulariae (assembly GCA_011634705.1). Taxonomy (NCBI): domain Eukaryota; kingdom Metazoa; phylum Arthropoda; class Insecta; order Hymenoptera; family Cynipidae; genus Andricus; species Andricus grossulariae. The sequence continues at coordinate 8,444 of JAABKJ010014742.1, forward strand.
CATCAATACTCCAGTGATGGCCACAGTATCTGAAACACTTTCAAGAAAATTCGCACGAACAAAGGATTATGAAAATATTGTTAATCAAGAGAAATCACAGCATATTGTGCGGATGACCCTGAAAAGAAAAGATAGGTTCCAGAAAGAAATCAAAAGAGGTCGTATTGAAAATAATGCATTATTATTATAAAAAATTACTAAAAATTGAAATTATTAAAAATTATTAAATTATGATAAATTTACGTAAGACGATTTATAGGGGGGAGGGCGGGTGAAATCTTACTGATTATTACGAGGGGCGGTGGGAAAAATGGAAAATCTTAGGTAAGAAAAATTTTTACGAAGAAAAATAATAAATCCGAAGATGTTACAACTTAGAGGAAAGTCTATCAGAAATTCGATTTGGTAGAACAAAAGTTAATCTTTTATTGACCAAAAAGCCTTATTCATTGCTTTATGAGTTTTTTTAACAATGTTAAAAAAATTAGCAAATTAGCTTTTTTCTATAAAAGGGTTCTAAACATCTTATTTTATTCTTTTTTATTTTTTCAAAAATTAATTAAATAAAAAAATTTATATTATAAAAAAAGTTTGTGAGAAAAAAATTAATTTGTAACCAAAGAGATCAATCTTCAACTAAAATGATCAATCTTCCACCAAAAAAATGAATACTTAACAAAGCAGTTTCAAAAATATAAGATTTTCATTTTAAAATAAAAACAAATTAATTTTTAAGAAAAAAAGACGAATTTTCAATTCAAACAAATATTTCAGTGGAGCTAAAAAAATAAGGAAAAATTTTTTCATCAAAATTGTTGAATTTTTGAGCTGCAAAAAACGAATTTTTTACAAAATAATTGAATTCTCTACCAAGAAAGATTTTCAGTTAAGATAGAAAAATATGTTCACTAAAAAACATGAATTTTAAACATAAGAGTTACCCAATATTAAACCAAACAGTATAATTTTTAACCCATAAAGACAAATTTTTAATAAAAAAGTTGAATTATCAACCCGTAAATATGAATTTTCAACAAAAATTTAATTTTTAACTAATTATTTGAATTTTCGACTAAGTATCTAAATTTTCTACAAAAATAGTTAAGTTTTCCGCCCAAAAAGACGAATTTTTAACAAAATACATGTATTTTTAACTGAAAAAGATAAACTTTAATAAAAGTGGAATAGTTAAATTTTTTCTCAGAAAAATTACTTTTCAAACAAAAAATCGGAATTCACAGCAAAAAATGTAACAGCTGATGATATGTGAACCGAGAAAGTTTAAAATTTTGAATAAAAGGCAGTTGAATTCAACCAAAAAAAAACAGACTTTTTACCAAAATTGTGAAATTCTCAACCAAAAAGAATTAACTTTCTACAGCAAAAATTAACTTCCTACCAAAAACGGCGAATTTTTAAATAAAAAAGATTAATTTTCAACCAAGAATGGAATAGTGAAATTTTCAGTTAAAAAAACTTAATTTGTAACGAAAAATCTATATTTGAACCAAAAAATATTTAAATTTTGAGCTAAAAACAGTTTAATTGAACCACAAAAGATGAACTTGGAACAAAATTAATTTAATACTCAACCAAAACAGATTAAGCT
>JAABKJ010014743.1:0-10051 GCA_011634705.1 Andricus grossulariae
AAAGCTCTGGGTACCTATGTGGCCCGCCGAACAGAAGAGAATATAAGGTCAACCACCTTTTATATATGGACGACCTTCAACTCTTTGCTTTCTCGAAAGAGGATCTTGAAATCCTTGTGGTGGCTGTGAATAGGTACTCTGAAGCTATTGGCATGAGCTTCGGACTGGACAAGTTTGCCTGCGTCCATCTACACCAAGGAAGACTAGAAACTACACCATCGCGTGACGATCAGGGTATTCAACACATTGGCGGAAGTACCATTCAGCATCTTGGTAATGGAGAAACATATATATATCTTGGAATACCGCAAACGGAAACTCAAAATGTGCATATGTTAAAAACGAGCCTTGTAAAATGGTATCGCCAAATTCTCAGAAAAATTTGGGCTTCCGAATAATCTGGAAAGAATAAGATCCAGGCGACTCATATGCTGGCCGCTTCTATACTGCTCTACACGTTTGGTGCAGTGAAGTGAAACGTCGATGAGTTGAAGCAGCTTGACCGAAGCACACGCTAGATGATGACAATCCATCGAAGTCACCATCCTAGATCTTCCGTACCTAGAATATACCTACCTCGAGATAAAGGAGGTGGAGGTTTGCTAAGCTTGAAGTGTCTTCATCGAAAAGCGGTTCTGGCTACAGCCTGCTCAGTTCTAAATAGTGCAGATTCTCTTATGCGACTCGCACATCAACATGAACTCGCCAATGTTGCGGCGTTTCTATACGGTGCCGCTGATAGGGCCGCAGAGGAGCTTGGTCTCCCATTTCATTCTAGCGACACTACACATGGCCATGCATTACTAACACCTTTGGTGTTCAAAAGTCGTGTACAGAAAGCAGAATATACGCTTCTACTAAGAGAACATGCTGACAAGCCCCTTCATGGTAAATTTTACGGCATCATACGTAGAGAAAAACTCTCGATTGGTTTGTCCAACATGTTTCTCAAGTCAGCTGGATTGAGATCGAAGACTGAGAGAATTCTTTTTGCCTGCCAAGACAGCGCTATAGACACCTTAGTTTACCGCGAGCGCATTATGAATATACCTGTAGGCGATACTGACTGCCGAGCGTGCAAGCAAGAGCCAGAAACACTTGGACATGTTCTGAGTGGATGCTCAAAGTATGCACGTTACGGGTACATAGAGAGACACAATGCGGCTCTAAAAGTGTTATATTACCATCTTAGGCACTTCTATGATGTTGATCTATTACCCATCTTGCCATACGCCCAAGGGGAACGTCATGGACCAGGAGAAAGGAGTATGTTAGGAGGAAACGGCATAGCTATCAACTGCTTTTCTGATGTTCTTTGCGCCGAGAGTGGATGCGAGAACCAGACTAAGGCGACCTGAAAAATTAGCCTCAATCAGAGCTGGGTATTCATCTATTCACTTTAATTTCGAATCCATAGGACGTGTTGTTGGGCATCCAACATTTAATTCTTGCTCACCGCGTGTGCATAGTGTAATCCAGAAATTGGATAACGCGCGGACGGATCTTATATGCCTTAAGGACCTTAAGTAAATAATCGTGGGTATTGAGGGAAATGCATGTTGGTAGTCAATGTAGGCCATGTGCAAATTACGGTAGTGGTGTTTCGCATGCCATACAGCCACACCAACAATCGTGACTTGGTCCTGGCAGCCGCGGGAGCCTTGACAGCAAACTTTTTGGTCTTTGGAGAGGACGTTGTTTTTCCAACAATATTTATAGACAAAGTCAGAAATGATAGCCGTGAGACACTCATAGAGGGTCGTGAAGAAGGTGATTGGTCGGTAATCACTAGGACTACCAGCATCTACCTTTTTGGGAATCATATACGTTACGCCTTCCGTCATAAAAGAGGACAAGTGGTCTTGGTTCGCCAAGATAGTTTAATGGGCTTCAGCTCTTTTCTAGACGAAGCCACGTCGTGTCCAGTTGACTTGACCTATGAATACCCCAGATGCTCGACTAATATCTGGACATTTCATAGGCCCTAGGTGGTTCGCAATAATTTTGAGTCTTGTTTTAGCCATCTACAGGTCAGCAATAGAAATGTTTTTCATCTACAAAAAAAAAATCCAATTGTCATTCTTTCTCGCGGTCGCTCTCTTAAATCGTTGCAGTTGCAGTAGCAGGACCCTGAGCTTCTATTTAAGATAGTCAATCTTTTCGCTCAGGTTCGTAGATATTCTCTAACTGATGTTATGTGGGCAAAGGATCTCCTCCACATGGCAAGACCGTCTCTGAGACCGATTGCCCTTTCGAAATTATCACAATCGTCCCAGTTTTGGTCTGGCATCTTTCTTGGAGCGTAGTTGTTAGGAGCCCAGACTTTGAGTTTTATGCTGATCATCCTGGCACTCGCGACCGCAGCGCGATTCGCGAGAGTCTGCACCTGCAGCAAGCTCACATCCTGCTGCAAAATCAAAGGCAGTATCGCGGTATTCAAGCTGCCAACTAACCGGAGAAGTTCCTAATTGACTCTAGGATGGCATCAGTGAAGCTCACAATGATACGCAGGCTTTCCTCATTTAGCTCTGTAATGAGTTAAACAGGAGCAGGGGCACGTTCCAGTGGCTGCAGGTCTAACGACTGTGGACCATGAGACATTAACTCCGCTACGTACCCCAAATCGAACTCCCGTTCGTCTATAGCGTCTCATGACACGGGCATATAAACGTCCTCTTCCACCGCAAAGGCAGGGTGCGATGATGCTAGTTGTGGTCGCACCTGTTTTTCGATGTTACTTATTTCGATCTCAGATATAACGTGGCGCCGCCTAAACGATCTTGACTGATCAACCAGATGTTATTTGGTCACTCTATGGGCCAGCTAGGGATGAAGACCCACGTAAAGACGATGTTGTTCTCCCCTCAAGGGTTCTCCCAGTACTTTTGCCCGAAGGTGACATGTGACATGTGGCATTTCTTCGCAACCGAAACGTCTTCCGCAAGCACAGCTGATGTTCTGCTGCTCACAACTTCTTGTCGATGTTCTGGCAGAACAGTAGCCCTTTCGGGTATCCCGGTAAGATCTACTTGTCCATCACACAGCCCACCAGCACCGGCGTGCATGCTGCCAGTACCAACGGTGGCACCAGGGGCGCCCCGACAATCCTCGAGAAGCGACCAGCGACGATATATTATTTATAAACTTCTCCGTGAATTATGTGTGTTTCTGGTGCTCCTCCTAGTCCCTTTCTTCTTCGTTCTCTTCCTTTCTGGTTTGGGAAACCCTGTCAGTAACGATGCTACAGCTAACATAGCCGTCAAACTTATGAGAGGAAATCTCAAGCCCTACCGCGAAACCAACGGGAGAACACCTTCGGTAGGGTCATTATTATTATTAAAAAAAATTAGAAACCTCATTTGTTTACATAATGCAATCAAGTGATCTGATGAGAGCAGTATGCCTAATTTTAGATATTGGGTGAAGCTTGATTCTTTACCCCACCATCTACGGACTGGTTTGCAACCAAGTGCATGACGGGGGACTTACAGCTTAAGGTGGGATCCAAACCAACAGAACCTCGATAAAAGTACATAGAAAAATTTCCAGAGGTACCGGCTCAGGGATCGAACCCAAGGACCTCTAACGTGGAGTCCGAGCACCTAAACACCTGAGCGACCGAGGTAATATATAGGTAAAATATAGGTAATACATTACAGCAAGACAACGCTAAGCCACATAGAAGTTGCGTGGTCCGCCAAACCATAGAAAAATTGCAATGAGAAATTCTGCCGCATCCGGCTTACTCTCCAGATATTGCCCCCCCCTATTACCTCATTTTACGCTCGTTAGAAAACAGCTTAGTTGAGCACCAATTTAACCGTCAGAGGCCATACGGGTGCAAATCGGGAGGCCGAAAATGTCAAATGTCCCTCCCTCCCAGGGCACACACTGCAGAGCTCCCTATCTTGTATGGTAACTATGTCTGTACTTCAGCGTAACCGTTCAGCAACAGCTTGGCGTCAGTTGCTCAACAGCTGCTCTGCTGAAAACGCCAAAAAGTTACTTGAGACCAAATTTGCACCCGTTTGGCCTCGGCGTCACAAATGACGTTCCGCTAATATTTTTCAAGTACCACGATAAACAGCATTTCTGCAATTATTAGCGCCTAATATGTAAGTATTTCCTTTTTTTATGATTATATTTCTTTTCCGTGGTGTCTCGTCGATCCTAACCTCGTCAGTGGTCATCAACAACAAAGCAGCCGACTCGCGGCATATGTATGTATACATATGTGTATATTTAATCTCAATTATTAATGGATGTATTATAAACTAAATTTTTGGAATGAACACATTTTTTTACTGGAAATGATTTTTTACCTTTTTAAAATTATCCTTTTTTCAAGCACCTGTTAAATATAGTTAAAATATGATCTATCGAATAAACAATTTTTTTCATTGCAATGTAAGTTATTACATCTATTTGTTTGAAGTTTCATTGTTATATCTATATTAAATAAAATAATACAATCTTTTGCGTGAAAAACGAATTTTCCAAAAAGCTTATTTAATAATTGCTATATTTTATGCGATAATTCAATTCAACGGTTTTGGTACGAAAATATTTGAATTTCGGAGGAAATTTTATCTCGAAATCATATACTTATATTTTTATTTAAATTGAAATTGAAATAATATAAACAATTAAAGTCTTGAAAACCAGATTTGCACCCGTACGGTCTTCACGTTACGGGAGAGAGGTATGGCCTCTGACGGTGAAAAATAAGGCAGAAGTGCGAAAAATAATGGATGACTTTATAGCATCAAAATATCAAGCCTGCTTTTGCCATGGAATCCATCAATTGCCTCAGCGTTGGCGAAAAGTTGTAGAAGGCAATGGCCACATATTGAGTAATACTTGCATTTTGTTCGATTCTTATAAATAAATAAAAATTTGCTTATAACAAGTTGAACTTATTAGTACATCCATACATAAGTGAATGTCGTCCAAAAATCGAATCTTAGCGTTCTTCTTAAATAAGTTAAAATTGAATTAATCTCTGTCCACGTGGCAACATTTAGCGCATTTGCCAAATCCTGCCATGCAAACAAGAAACGCAGTATCTGCACTTTTTATCGTGTCCAAGTTGCACATGTCAAAATGTTTCTTATAATATCAATTTTCATATTTCAGTTGCCTGAGACAAAAGTTAACCGGAAAAAATCCAGTTGCATTTATTTGTTTCAATTGATTAAGATAAGGAAACGTTAGTTCAACCTGAATCGAGAGATCCTTCACATTTATATGGAAGGTGCCGTGCATTCCCTTGTCGAGGGGCGTTCGGAGAAAGTTGTGCTTGTGTGCTTTCTTCATCCCGGTATTCAGGAATGAGTACTCGAGATGGATATTATTTTATGCATTTTCCCCGCCCCTAATATTGAAGTCAAGGCCAAGTGTTTCAGGAGCCTTCGTCAGTGGTGTAGTGCTACAACAAAAAGTGACCTGGCGATACTTTTATAGAAACGTTGTCTTATTATGCAAATTTAGAGGCTAAGATTGAGATTTAATCTATAACTTCAGAGATTGAATTCTTCAAAATTACTTGAAACTTACCAAAAATTTCTGTAAAGTTACTAGAAAAATTGTTAAAATTATTTCGAATTCCCTGGAAATAGATGGCAATGATTGTGAATTTATCAATATTCATAAAAAGTAAACTATATTTACAAAATGTGTGGTAATATGTTATTCTGTGGTATTCTGAGATATATGTTATTCTTGGTCCTCTTGGACCAAGTCGATGATCATCCCTCACCAAAATGAACCTTCCCAGTAGGCATCCTTTGTTCATTAACGGGCCAAAATCACGAAACCAAACCAATTTTAATTTTCAATGTGCGATTTGAAAATAAGATCACTGGCGATGCAGAACAGCGGGAAAATGAAAATGCAGGAACCGAGAGAGAGGAAAAAGACATTGATCAAGGGGGAAAAAAGAGGTTTCTGGGGCAGACCGAAAAAAGACATTATAAGTAAGATGGGGGACAAGCAAAGTGCAAAGATCATGAAGCAGTTCTTAGGAAAGCAAACGGGGCCAGAATCAACATCCGAGGAAAATTCAAACGAGCAAGACCCTTTCGGAAAATGAGAGGTGTTAGTTCGCTCACCGGTGGCGGAACGGAAGCAGAGTTCAAATAAACAAGACGGGGAAAAGGGGAGTGAAGGGAATTCGGAAGAGAATAAAAGTGAATGGTTAGAGCAAGCGCCAGAAAAGATGGGCCTACCGACGGAATTGAGAATTACGCAAAAGAAGGAGCGCAGTGGATTAAATGATACGGGTGGGGAAGAAATTGAGCAGGAAAGGGGTTGAGAAAAAAGGGGACAGAAGAAAGAATACGAGAAGATAAAAAGAAGTCGTATGGAGAAACCTTGATAGAAAGGAAAGTGGCGAGTTGGTGGGAAAAAAAGATCAAACCGGAACTGGATTATATAAAGAGGAGACTAGAGAATTTGGATGACAAGAAAAAAGTGGGACAGGAGCTAATACAGGATGAACGAAAAATCCAAATCGCGGAACAGGAATTTAGGGAATTGACAGAAGTTTCCGAAAGGCTAGTAAGGAGAGTGCGGAGTATGGAGTGTATGCGGAGGGAGCGAGAAAACGATAAGTCAGTGGTGAGTGGTGAAAGAAAAAAGAGTGGGGACAATAGTGAAGGAAAAAGTGGGAATCAGAAGGAAAGAAGAGATATATCTGCACAAGTGGAGCAAAAGAAGGGGAATAACCAGGGAGAGCAGAGTGAGGATATTTCAAATAAAAGAAAGACTGATGGGGTTGAGGATAAACACATGCCGGATTTTCTTCGAGATGGGGAGCTGATTTGGGGAAAGGAAGAAAGGAGGAAAAGGAAGATCTGGATCATTGTGGGAGGCTTCAGGTCTCGAGGAAAATTCCTAGATAAGGAGATCAGCAGCACCATCGAGATATCACAGGAGTAAGAATGCTGATTGAAAAAATGAAGGGCATTGCAGGAAGAGCTTCAATCAAACTTAGTACGTGGGGTAACAAGACGAGCCTTATGACTAATAAGCACAAATTGAGGGTAAACAGGATCAAGGTGGAAGATGATTTCACAGAAAGGAAAAAGCAGATTCAGGAACGGATCAACAGCTAGACAAGGGAGGCCAGGGATAGAGGGCTCGAATCAAGTATAAGCTACATGCGATGGAAAATAGAAAATAAAGAATTTGTGTGGAATGAAGAAAAGAAGGAGATAGAAACTTAGTTTTTTCGAGGAAGGCGAAGGAGACATTAAAGGAGTTCTGTGGAACATTGCAGGATGAAGGAAGATGAAAGCTATTTGGGATTTTTTGGAGCAATTCAACATCATAATAATTTTGGAGACATGGATAGAGGCAGACAGAGAACAAGACTTCATCGAAGGACTGGACAGAGACTACGTGTGAAAGCCCAAGGCGCCAGTAAGAATAAAAAAGAAAGGTAGTGCGAAGGGGCGGGGGGGAATAAGTAGGCATAAGAAAGAGTATGAGTGAGAAAATTGAAATAAAGGAATGGGCATATGGCTTGATTATAAGTGGAAATTTTTTAAGCGGTAGAGTAATGAGAAATAATATTGTTACCTTATATAACAACGAGGGCTGTGGCAAAATTTGTAAAGAATTAAAAGAAGTAGTGGGAGAATCGCAAGATAAAGGGGAGCAAGTAATTATGATAGGGGATTGGAATGCGAGAATAGGGTCCGATCAGGGAGTAGACAAATTTTATGTAAACAAACCGGCGGGAAGTTATTGTCAAGAGAGGAAGTCGGAGGATAGTATGGTAAATAGTGAGGGTGAAAGGCGTTTGAAATTCTGTGAAGAACTAGGATTAAGTGTATTGAATGAGAGAGTGGGGGGAGATAAAAAAAGGAAATGGACGCACATTGGAGAGGACGGTGGTTCATTTATAGGCTATATATCAGAAGCGGAAACAGAAGGAAAAGGAGATGTAAAAGAGATGGAGATAATGATACGTATGGAGTCTGTCCATCTACCAATGACGTTTAAAATGAGTGGGGATCCAAGGGGACCTTGTAGAAGAGGGAGGAAAGGGAAAAACAAAAAGAGGGAGAATACGGCAAGAGGGGGGGGGTATGGAAGAGTAAATGGATAAGGTTCAAGGAAAACATTAAGAAAGCATCTGAGATGATAGGAATGACGAAAATATGCAGAGTTGGGAGCAATAATGGGGTTAGGGGGAAAAAGAAGGGGAATGGGACCGAAGATGAGGTAGGGGAGCTAAAGAAACGGGTTTGGGAGAAATTAAGAGGGATACATGGGCAAAAATAAGAGACAGTAGGAGTATTTGGTAGTTCTGGAAAACAATAGGTGAGTTTAGACCGAGAAAGAGAGGGTAGAGGAAGGGAGAGAAAATTGAGAAGGAGAAATGGTAAAAACATTTTCAACAACTACTAGGAGCGGACGAGGAAGAGATCGAAGAGGGGAATGATAAGCCGCAAGTGGGAGGGGGAGGGGAGCCAACAAGAACGCAGGAAGGAGTGAGAATGGAGTTGGATAAAGATGAGGAGGAGTTAAACGAGGATATCTCCAGGGAGGAATTAGCGAAAGTAATAAAAAATTTGAAAAGGGAAAAAGCAGCAGGAGAGGATGACGTTACGGCGGAGTTTATTAAGGGATTACTGGCAGTTTGGGTTATAGAGATGCACGAAATACTGAATGGGTTTTGGAAAGAAGTAAAAATTGGAAATGGGTGGGAGCAAGTGAGAGTATATCACATATATAAGGTAGGGAAGAAGAAGATACAAGGAATTACAGAGGAGTTTCTTTATTAGACATAGAATATAGAATATGAGCAACCATCATGGATAGAAGATTGAGGGTTCGGCTAGAAAAGAAGGGATAATTAAGAGGAAGCCAAGCGGAATTCAGAAAGGGAAGGTCAATGAGAGATCAGGTATTTGTGCTGAATTCTCTATTTAATAATAAACTTAAGAGAGAATGAGGAAAGCTGTATCAGATTTTTATTGACTTTCAGGAAGCTTTCGATAGAGTAGACAGGAAGATTCTTATCGGAAAACTGAAGAAAATTGGAATTAGAGGCCGAATATTAGGAATGGTAGAGGGGATATATGCGAAAACGGTCAATGAGGTAATAACTAGCCAGGGAATAACTAAGAGCTTCACTACAACAAGAGGGGTTAGACAAGGGTGTCCTCTCAGTCCAACTCTATTCAACATTTATGTGAATGACATCGAGGAGGATTGGGAAAGAAGAAATATAGGAGGGGCGGTTATGGGAAATGAGACCATTTTTATGTTAAAATTTGCGGATGACTTGTCATTGGTGGCAGACACAGCAGAAGGTTAGGCAAAAATAATTAGAAGCTTGGAGAGATATGTGAAAAGAAATGAGCTAGAAATTAATGTAAAGAAGACTATAATAATGATTTTTAGAAAGCATGGGGGGAGGGAAAAAAAGGGAGAACGTTGGAAAATTAAGGTCCTCTGCCAATTTGCCAGAGAGTTTGAAAAGGAAGCGAGAGAATTTTCCGAGAGAGAGGTCAGAGAGAGCGCGACAGAGTGAAAGAGAGAAAGAATGAGTTTGGAAGTTGGACAAATTGTGATATGTAGAATCAAAGATATAAATATGTATGGGAATGAATTTAGACTCTAATGGATTAATATAGGATTTGATGGGTAATGATGATCTGTAGTTTGGTATCATAGGCATAATTTAATTGTTAATGCGCATGCAAAGCTTTAAGTTAGTAAGTTTAGAAGTTTTTTTAAGAAAGGAAGATATATATATGAAAGGGAGAGAACCAAAACTGTAATGTATTCATCTAGAATTCAAGAAAGGGGTATTTATATGTAGCTTATTTAGTATTATAATTAAGAAGGGCACAAAAGAATTGGAAAAACTTGTAAATAGTATACAATGGAGACAATTAATCATTACTTATTCATTACAAATTTTGGTAAATCACCCTCCATATATTAATAATCGTAGTAACTAGTCAAACGGCCAATTGGGGGTAAATAATCAAAACATCAGTTTATGGTATTACGACGTTTCGCCAGATTGGTTTTC
>JAABKJ010014744.1:0-10051 GCA_011634705.1 Andricus grossulariae
GAATGCCCCAGGTGTAAAACACACATCTTTTCCGGGGGAGTCTGGTTTTTCCAGTACTTTAGGGTTCCTGGAGTGAGCTCCTCCAGGACACGAGATTTAACCAATGCCCCAGGTGTAAAATATACACCTTCTCCGGGGAAGTCTGGTTTTTCCAGTACTTTAGGGTTTCTGGAGTGAGTTCCTCGAGGACACGAAATTGAACCAATGCCCCAGTTGTAAAACACACATCTTCTCTGAGGAAGTCTGGTTTTTCCAGTACTTTAGGGTTCCTGGAGTGAGCTCTTCCAGGACATGAGATTAATCCAATGCCCCAGGTGTAAAAAACACATCTTCTCCGGGGAAGTCTGGTTTTTCCAGTACTTTAGGGTTCCCGGAGTGAGTTTCTCGAGGACACGAGATTGATTTAATGCCCCAGGTGTAAAACACATATCTTCTCCGGGGAAGTCTGGTTTTTCCAGTACTTTAGGATTCCTGGAGTGAGTTCGTCGAGGACACGAGATTGATCGAATGCCCCAGGTGTAAAACACACATCTTTTCCGGGGGAGTCTGGTTTTTCCAGTACTTTAGGGTTCCTGGAGTGAGATCCTCAAGGATACGAGATGGAACCAATGTCCCAGGTGCAAAGAACACATCTTCGCTGGGGAAGTCTGGTTTTTACAGTACTCTAGGTTGCTTGGAGTAGGTTCCTCGACCTATTTTACTGACCTAGGTGAGGCACTGACCTATTTTTGTCGTCCAATGCACCCTTTTCCAAGGGTTCTTTGTTAGATTTAAGAATGCCTACATCCACCGGTCAGAGGGAAACTGTTTTGATATCTAATTCTGATGCCATGAGGAATCACGTACGATTGATACGTACGATTGGAATGAAAGGGAGCTTGTGGGAAAAAATCAGCCAACTAAAGAATTCTGAACGGATCAGAATTTTTTTTAAATACCCAAGAAAGATCGTATTTGAACGGAATGCTGCCTATTTTTATAACAAAATTTTGGTAATTTTGTTACTTAACTCGAAAAATGCAATTTTTTATATTTGCGCTATCTACTTAGCCCCATTCTTTCAGATTGCCCCAAAAAGATTAGATTTTGTCAATTTACTTTCGTAGGATAAAAATTTTAATTGCAGATTAAATTCCTGTTCATTTCATTTGTTATAAAGAAATTAATTGATATGACTCTTATCTGCTACATTATTGAAGTTGAAGTGCATTTCTTACATAGATTTGTTATTAAAATGCGTGAGATTAATTTTTAATTGCGAGCAAGCACGAAACAACAATACTAGTTAATAGTTACAACAATTTTGATAAATAAACTCACCTATTTCGCACTTCTACAAACTAAACATTTTTCTTTTGGGCGGGATAATTTCTTTTTATCTGAGAAATGATGTTTCTAGATAATGGACTGCCATCTCAACACCATGTGTCATTTGTATCAACAATATTTTTATGAACAACTTCTTTTAGTTAGCATTTCAATGCATAGAAAATTGTCCTTTCCGTGGAATAATTTCTTTTCATCGAAAGAATAAAACTCTTACACAAGATACTGCCATATAACAACATTTTCCATCGTTATGAACCATTTTTATGAAAAAATTCAATTATTTGGCATTTCAATGCATAGAAAATTGGACTATTTCCTGTAAAAATGATTTTTCTGACGTCAACAGAAAATTGGGTATCTGGGGCTGTTTTATTTAATCATTATTAAAGAAATATTTGACATTCTTCGACATAGAACAAAGCCAGTAAAGAGAAATCAAATTATCTAATTCTAGATCGTTCGTTTTCTTCAATAAACTTAAAATTGTCCGAGACGTGAAAGCCAATAGGCGAAGTTCATTTCGAGATAAATCGGAAAGAAGATTGAGGGCAAGAAAATTGTACTTATACATATAGACATACATAAGACATAAAATCTCTGTAGTGAAATTGTTATGTACAGAGTACGCTCTAGAAGGGCCGTACTAAAACGTAAAGCTGCGTGCAGCACTTCAGATTGAGTGTGATTATATCGTTCTCTTCCGTTGACCCGAGATGAATATTAAACAAACTTGTCCCCGTGCAGAGATTGCCCCGATTGGCCCTATTACGACAAGGTTTCTGGCCGGATCCCGGCCGGGCTACCCCTGGCTGGTTTTCATGTTCAGGAACCGGTTGGGAAGTGACCGGGCTACATTTATCTTGAATCACCTAGTCGGGAGTAGGCCGGTAACTGGCCAGGCCAACCCTGGTTAGATGTCATGGTCGGGAGCCGACCGGGCGCTGGTCAGGATACTTTTTTTGGCAGAAGTTACACATTTTTTAAGAGCCGTGACATTATCAAAGACGCATCCACGGATGCTAAATGAATTGTTATTTGAAAAGTATGATTTAAAGATTTATTATATCAGTCAAACAGAAATTAGCTTTATTAAATTCTGCAACAACAAAAAAAGAAAATTAAATTTTTTCCAATGTTTTAACTTATTAAGTAAAACTGTTATCGATTCTACAATGTACAACAGCAAAACTGTTACAATTTTTACAATTTTCAGACAATTTTTAGTCTGTACACTTTCAAATTTACCGCCATGTCTGACGCCTTCTGCACCTGGCGTCGGCGTATACATTTGCAAGTTTTAGTTTTGCACCTAGAACGATAATGCACGTTGCACTCATGTCCTGTCGTCTTCTCGAAATTCGCAAATAAAATCCGTTATTAAAATCAACCTTATTTCAGTAATCAGTTTGAAAACCCCACTTACTACGCGAATATTAATTATTTTACATTAAAGAGTAGTGTTGTGTATTCATTTTTTCCTTTCTTCCTTCCTAACTTCAAATAACCACGTGGTTTCCAAAATAAAAAAATTGCTAGGAGATTCTAGCATCAGTGATTGAAACTCTACTCTGATTTCCTCGCGAGAATTTTTTAACTTGATTTTTCATCTAAAGTTCACCGTATTCTTTACGATGAGCCCTAAAATACAAACCGTGTTACCAATTTCTGGCCTGGAGCAGCATTTTTTAACCACTCTGTGACCGGGTTACCCGACCGGATCCCGACTGCTGATTATAGATCATTCGTTCTCAACTTACTTACCGCGTTTTAATTTTTTATTTAGAAGATTTAGAATTAAAAATATTAAAGATAACCTCAACTTGACTGAATGTATCATCTCATTGACATTTAATACCCTTTATCCGTTGTTCACTTATGTATGAACATTCAAGTTTAATTTTAAATTTACAACTAAGTTATCAATTAATTCCTGAATTGATCAAAAATAAGTGAACTCCTCAATTATTTACAGCCGATATTTGACATAATCATCAGGTTATATTTTAGATATTTCACTTGACCATTTTGAATGTTACAGAGTAACATCTCACTTTTTAATAGCCACGTGAAAAAATTCTACGGAAAGTCCATGTGGAAATTCCACATGTGAATTACCTGCGAAAATTCTACAAAAATTTCTACAAACTAATTTTGGACAAAGTTTGACTTCCGGTGATGAGCTGTGCTCTAGGAAATCACAGTCTGAACATCACACCATTGCACCAGGTATGCGAACAACATCTTCTTCGAGAAAATTATGCTACCTTCGCCAAGATCCTGCACCAACTGTGGGCTCCTCGAGGACACGAGATTGATCCAATGCCCCAGGTGTAAAACACACATTTTCTCCGGGGAAGTCTGGTTTTTCCAGTACTTTAGGGTTTCTGGAGTGAGTTCCTCGAGGACACGAGATTGATTCAATGCCTCAGGCGTAAAACACACATCTTCTCCGCGGAAGTCTAGTTTTTCCAGTACTTTAGGTTTCCTGGAGTGAGTTCCTCGAGGACACGAGGTTGATCCAATGCCCCAGGTGTAAAACACACATCTTCGCCAGGGAAGCCTGGCTGTTCCAGTACTTTAGGCTTTCTGGATTGAGTTCCTTGAGGACACGAGATTGTACCAATGCCTCAGGTGTAAAAAACACATCTTCTCCGGGGAAGTCTGGTTTTTACACCTGGGGCATTGGACTAATCTCGTGTCCTCGAGGAACCTACTCCGAACAACCTAAAGTACTGTAAAAACCAGACTTCCCCGGAGAAGATGTGTGTTTTACACCTGGGACATTGGATTAATCTCGTGTCCTCGAGGAGCTCACACCAGGAACCCTACAGTACTGGAATAACAAGACTTCCCCGGAGAAGATGTGTGTTTTACACCTGGGGCATTGGATCAATCTCGTGTCCTCGAGGAACCTACTCCAAGCCACCTAAAGTACAGTAAAAACCAGACGTTCCCGGAGAAGATGTGGTTTTCACATTTGGGGCATTGAATCAATCTTCTATCGCCGAGGAACCCACTCTAAGCAACCTCAAGTACTGTAAAAACCAGACTTCCCCGAAGAAGATGTGTTTTTTACACCTGGGGTAATGGTTCAATCTCGTGTCCCCGAGGAACTCACTCCAAAAACCCTAAACTACTGGAAATCCCAGACTTCCCCTGAGAAGATGTATTTTTTACACCTGGGGCCATGGATCAATCTCGTGTCCTCGAGGAACACACTCTAGAAACCCTAAAGTACTGGAAAAACCAGACTTGCCCGGAGAAGATGTGTGTTTCACACCTGGGGCATTGGACCAATCTCGTATCCTCGAGGAACCTACTCCAAGCCACCTGAAGTACTGTCAAAACCAGACTTCCCCGGAGGAGATGTGTTATTTACACCTGGGGCCATGGCTCAATCTCGTGTTCTTAAGAAACTCACTCCAGGAACCATAAGTACTGGAAAAACCAGACTTCCTGGAGAAGATGTGTGTTCTACACCTGGGGCATTGGATCAATCTCGTGTCCTCGAGGAACCTACTCCAAGCCACCTGAAGTAATGTCAAAACCACACTTCCCCGGAGAAGATGTGTTATTTAAAGCTGGGGCCATGGTTCAATCTCATGTCCTCGAGGAAATCATTCCAGGAACCCTAAAGTACTGGAAAACCCAGACATCCCTGGAGAAGATGTGCGTTTTACACCTGGGGCATTAGATCAATCTCGTGTCCTCGAGGAACCTACTCCAAGCAACCTGAAGTACTGTAAAAACCAGACTTCCAGCGAGAAGATGTGGTTTTTACACCTGGTGCATAGGTTCAATCTCACGTCCTCGAGAAACTCACTCCAGGGACCTTAAACTACTGGAAAAACCAGCCTTCCCCAGAGAAGATGTGTGTTTTACATCTGGGGCATTGGGTCAATCTCGTTTCTTCGAGGAACCTACTGCAAGCCACCTAAACTACTGTCAAAATCAGACTTCCCCGGAGAAGATGTGTTATTTACACCTGGGGCCATAGTTCAATCTCGTGTCCTCGAGGAACTCACTCCAGGAACCCTAAAGTATTGGAAAAACGATACTTCCCCGCAGAAGATGTGTGTTTTACACCTGCGGCATTGGACCAATCTCGTGTCCTCGAGGAGCCTACTCCAAGCCACCTAAAGTACTGTAAAAACCAGACTTAATCGGAGAAGATGTGGCTTTCGCACCTAGGGCATTGGATCAATCTCGTATTCTCGAAGAACCTTCTCCAACCGACCTAAGGTACTGTTTAAACCAGACTTCCCAGGAGAAGATGTGGTTTTCACACCTGGGGTATTGGTTCAATCTCGTGTCCTCGAGGAACTCACTCCAGAAACCCTAAACTACTGGAGAACCCAGACTTCCCCGGAGAAGATGTATTTTTTACACCTGGGGCCATGGTTCAATATCGTGTCCTAGAGGAATTCACTCCAGGCACCCTAAAGTACTGGAAAAACCATACTTCCTGGAGAAGATGTGTGGTTTACACGTGGGGCATTGGCTCAATCTCATACCCTCGAGGAACCTAATCCATGCAACTTAAAGTAAAGTAAAAACCAGACTTCCCCCGAGAAGATGTGGTTTTTACACCTGGTGCATTGGTTCAACCACGTTTCCTCGAGGAACTCACTTCTGGAACCCTAAAGTACTGAAAAAACCAGACTTCCCCGGGGTAGATGTGCGTTTCACACCTGGGGCATTGGATCAATCTCGTTTCCTTGAGGAACCTACTCCAAGCCACCTAAAGTACTGTCAAAACCAGACTTCCCCGGAGAAGTTGTGTTATTTGCACCTGGGGCCATGGTTTAATCTCATGTCCTTGAGGAACTCAATCCAGCAGCCCTGAAGTACTGGAAAAACCAGACTTCCCCGGAGAAGATGTGTGTTATAAACATGGGTCATTGGATCAATCTCGTTTCTTCGAGGAACGTACTCCAGGGCACCTAAAGTACTGTAAAAACGGTACTTCCTCGGAGAAGATTTGGTTTTCGCACCTAGGGCATTGGATCAATCTCGCATTCTCGAGGAACCTTCTCCAAGCAACCTAAGGTACTGTTAAAACCAGACTTTCCAGAAGAAGATGTGGTTTTCACACCTGGGGTATTGGCTCAATCTCGTGTCCTCGAGGAACTCACTCCGGAAACGCTAAACTACTGGAAAACCCAGACTTCTCCGGAGAAGATGTAGTTTTTGCACCTGGGGCCACGGTTCAATCTCGTTTCCTTTAGGAATTCACTCCAGGAACCCTAAAGTACTGGAAAAACCATACTTCCCGTAGAAGATGTGTGGTTCACACGCAGGGCATTGGACCAATCTCGTGTCCTCGAGGAACATACTCCAAGCAACCTAAAGTACTGTAAAAACCAGACTTCCCCCGAGTAAATGTGGTTTTTACACGTTGTGCATTGGATCAATCTCGTGTCCTCGAGGAACTCAGTCCAGGAACCCTAAAGTACTGAAAAACCAGACTTCCCCGGAGAAGATGTTTGTTTTACACCAGGGGAATTGGACCAATCTCGTGTCCTCGATGAAGCTACTCCAAGCAACATAAAGTACTGCAATAACCAGACTTCCCCGGAGAAGATTTTTTTTTACACCTGGGGCCATGGTTCAATATCGTGTCCTCGAGGAACTCAGTCCAGGAACCCTAAAGTACTGGAAAAACGATACTTCCCCGCAGAAGATGTGTGGTTTACACCTGCGGCATTGGACCAATCTCGCGTCCTCGAGGAACCTAATCTAAGCCACCTAAAGTACTGTAAAAACCAGACTTCCTCGGAGAAGATGTGGCTTTTGCACCTAGGGCATTGGATCAATCTCGTATTCTCGAAGAACCTTCTCCAACCGACCTAAGGTACTGTTTAAACCATACTTCCCAGGAGAAGATGTGGTTTTCACACCAGGGGTATTGGTTCAATCTCGTGTCCTCGAGGAACTCAATCCAGAAACCCTAAACTACTGGAGAACCCAGACTTCCCCGGAGAAGATGTATTTTTTACACCTGGGCCATGGTTCAATATCGTGTCCTTGAGGAATTCACTCCAGGCACTCTAAAGTACTGGAAAAACCATACTTTCTGGAGAAGGTGTGTGGTTTACACGTGGGGCATTGGATCAATCTCGTACCCTCGAGGAAACTACTCCATGCAACTTGAAGTAATGTAAAAACCAGACTTCCTTCGAGAAGATGTGGTTTTTACATGTGGTGCATCGGTTCAACCACGTTTCCTCGAGGAACTCACTTCTGGAACCCTAAATTACTGAAAAAACCAGACTTCCCCGGAGAAGATGTGCGTTTCCCACCTGGGGCATTGGATCAATCTCGTTTCCTTGAGGAACCTACTCCAAGCCACCTAAAGTACTGTCAAAACCAGACTTCCCCGGAGAAGTTGTGTTATTTGCACCTGGGGCCATGGTTTAATCTCGTGTCCTTGAGGAACTCAATCGAGCAGCCCTGAAGTACTGGAAAAACCAGACTTTCCCGTAGAAGATGTGTGTTTTACACCCGGGGCATTGGATCAATCTCGTTTCTTCGAGGAAAGTACTCCAAGCCACCTAGAGTACTGTAAAAATCAGACTTTCCCCGAGAAGATGCGGTTTTTACACCTGTGTTATTGGTTCAATCTCGTGTCCTCGAGGGAATCACTTCAGTAACCATACAGTACCGAAAAACCAGCCTTCCCCGGAGAAGGTGTGTGTTTTATACCTGGGAATAGGATCAATCTCGTTTCCTCGAGGAACCTACTCCAGGCCACCTAAAGTGCTGTCAAAACCAAACTTCGTCGGAGAAGATGTGTTTCTTACACCTGGGGCCATGGCTCAATCTCGTGTCCGCGAGGAACTCCCTCCAGCAACCCTACAGTACTGAAAAACCAGACTTCCCCGGAGAAGATGTATGTTTTACACCTGCGGTATTGGATCAATCTCGTTTCTTCGAGGAACCTACTGCAAGCCACCTAAAGTACTGTCAAAATCAGACTTCCCCGGAGAATATGTGTTATTCACACCTGGGGCCATGGTTCAATCTCGTGTCCTTGAGTACTCACTCCAGGAACCCGAAAGTACTGGAAAAACCAGACTTCCCCAGAGAAGATGTGTGCATTGGACCAATGTCGTGTCCTCGAGGAACCTACTGCAAGCAACCTGAAGTACTGTAAAAACCAGACTTCCCCGGAGGAGATGTGTGTTTTACACCTGGGGCATTGAACCAATCTCGCGTCCTCGAGGAACCTACTTCAAGCAACCTAAAGTACTATAAAAACCCGACTTCCTCGGAGAAGATGTGGTTTTCGCACCTAGGGCATTGGATCAATCTCGTATTTTTGAGGAACCTTCTCCAAGCAACCTAAGGTACTGTCAAAACCAGACTTTCCAGGAGAAAATGTGGTTTTCACACCTAGGGTACTGGTTCAATCTCGTGTCCTCGAGGAACTCACTCCAGACACGCTAGACTACTGGAAAACACAGACTTCTCCGGAGAAGATGTATTTTTTACACCTGGGGCCATGGTTCAATCTCGTGTCCTCTAGGAATTCCCTCCAGGAACCATAAAGTACTGGAAAAACCATACTTCCCGGAGAAGATGTGTGGTTCACACGTGGGGCATTGGACCAATCTCGTGTCCTCGAGGAACATACTCCAAGTAACCTAAAGTACTGTAAAAACCAGACTTCCCCCAAGTAGATGTAGTTTTTACACGTGGTGCATTGGATCAATCTCGGCTCCTCGAGGCACTCACTCCAGGAACCCTGAAGTACTGAAAAAACCAGACTTCCCCGGAGAAGAGGTGTGTTTCACACCTGGGGCATTGGATCAATCTCGCTTCCTCGAGGAACATACTCCAAGCAACCTAAAGTACTGTAAAAACCAGACTTCCCTGAAGAAAATGTTTTTTTTACACCTGGGCAATGGTTCAATCTCGTGTCCTCGAGTACTAACTCCAGGAACCCTAAAGTACTGAAAAACCCAGACTTCCCCGGAAAAGATGTGTGTTTTACACCTGGGGCATTGAATCAATCTCGAATCCTTGTGGAACCTACTCCAAGCAACATAAAGTACTGTAAAAACCAGACTTTCTCCGAGAAGATGTGGTTTTACACCTGGTGCATTGGTTTAATATCATGTCCTCGAGGAACACACTCCAGGAACCTTAAAGTACTGGAAAAACCAGACATCTCCGTAGAAGTTGTGTGTTTTACACATGGGGCATTGGATCAATCTCGTTTCTTTGAAGAAACTTTTCCAAGCCACCTAAAGTACTGTCAAAGGCAGACTGCCACGGAGAAGATATGTTTTTTACACCTGGGGCCATGATTCCGTTTCCAGTCCTCGAGGAACTCACTCCAGGAACCCTAAAGTACTGGAAAAACGATACTACCTAGCAGAAGATGTGTGTTTTACCCCTGCGGCATTGGACCAATCTCGTGTCCTCGAGGAACCTACACCAAGCGACCTAAAGTACTGTAAAAACCAGACTTCCCCCGAGACGAAGTGGTTTTTACACCTGGGGTATTGGTTCAATCTCTTGTCCTCAAGGAACTCACTCCAGAAACCCTAAACTACTGGAAAACCCAGACATCCCCGGAGAAGATGTATTGTTTACACATGGGGCCATGGTTCAATCTCGTGTCCTTAAGTACTCACTCCAGGAACACGAAAGTACTGGAAAAACCAGACTTCCCCAGAGAAGATGTGTGCATTGGACCAATGTCGTGTCCTCGAGG
>JAABKJ010014745.1:0-10051 GCA_011634705.1 Andricus grossulariae
AATATTCAATAATGTACAACAAAGAAACACTTTGTGAACTTCTCTTTTTAATTACATTCATTGAAAAGAAATGTAAATACACTGCAATAAAATAATTAGGATTCTAGTTACTATTAAAATTTTCTGTTGAAAACTCAGTCGCCCCCAACCACCCCAACAGATATTTCGTATCTACGGTGCAGCGTATGTCACAGAGTAGAGATTCTCGCACGCGCCTACCACCACTCCCGCTTTCCAGGAGAATAAGTGGTGGAAGCGGAACATATGGTCCCGAAGGAAATTTCCCCGGGTTGTTATGAAGCCGTACGATTTATTTCGATTGCATTAAAAACAACAGAAAACTCGATAAAAAAAGCAAAAAAAGTCTTTTGCACAGATCTTTCGCATTTTTTAAAAACTTTTTTTCCACTGTTTTAAAAACTCGTCACATCAAATTTCTATCTACAGAATCTTATTTGGGAGACTCTGACAACTGAATTTTACTACTATAAGACTAAAAATAACAAATTCAAAGTTGCGGGTCCTACATGATCCATGATGGTGACTACCGGGTACGTGAAAAATGTTGGTGACCAGAGGGTTAAATAACATTTTTAAATGAATTTAATCTATCGTTTCTAAAATGAAATTTTCTGCTCTACAAATATATTTTACAAAATTCATTGAGTGCATCCTGACGAAGCCAGATACAAATAGACAGTAAAATAATAATAAATCCGAAGTATATTATAAAGTAGAAGGAGCTCACCTCTCGTAGAATCAATCCCACAAGATAGTTCAATGTCTTGCATCAGCATTGCTTTATCCCATTGTTTCAAATCCACATAATGTTGAATTCGGGATGTTGGATCCAGTAAATGCATTGATCCGCATCCATGAATGGCATCTGGATCACCGATTTTGACATTTGCATCTCGAATAATATCCTGCAATATTTTTCCTTTAACTGGATCACGATCAAGGATGTAGTCAATGATAGTCGTGGAGGCTATATCACGGTTTCCGTTCAAAAAAGAATCACACCAAAGTTCTGCATACAGTACAGACGTAAAGTAGGCAGAGCAAAACTGAGCCCCTTGAGCGATTAACAAATAGTCGAGATTTAAACGCACAGTGCTCTCAGTTTGTACCCATACGAAATTAATGACATTTAACATACAATGCACCGATTCGTGAGTGCAGCTTGGAATTTTGCGTACACTACGTGCATCTGGTAGAGAGTCACAACTTGTACGAGAAAAATGATAGTGAAAGAATCGGTTGATATAGATGCATATCTCGTTGGCTAATTTTGAGTCCCCAAACATTACGTTTACCATCCATGGCAAAACTTTCTCACAAAATTGCACAGATCGATTAAAAATGGGAACAATTTTTTTTAGGTAAAAGTTTCGAAAAGAGTTAGCAATCATAATAGAAAATTTCTTAATCCAGGCAGAGTACGAACCACTAGCATTTTCAATCCAGGTATCACCTTTTAAATCTGAACATATTTCTAGACGTACCATCTCAGCTGGAGTATTTATGCTAGATCTTGATAAAAACGGAAGAATGTGATCGATTGAAAGCCGCATTTCTGTACTATCCATAGCACACTCGAAGTCGTCCAAGTAGTTTTTCTTCATTAAATTCTGGCCCCAAAATGAAGACAGTACGACGTACAAGGCATCAGCACTAGCTTGACGCAACTGGATATTTTTATCGCTGACCAAATCAGACAGAAGTATCAATACTCTGTGCGTTAACATCTCAAATCTGTTTGAGTTCTCCCTGCGTTGGATTTGATCTGGAAGTAAAATCATAGTAGCTAAATTCCCTGGGCCTAAAAGACCTAAACACTTCGCTGCCTCCTGGGATACTTCAGGGTCAGAAGATTTCATAAGTTTTGCAAGTTGACGTATCAATCGATGTAGTTTACTCGAAGTGCAATCTTCTGCAAAACCGCGAAGTGATTCCAACTTCTTGTAGTGTTCCTTTAATTCATTTCGTCTTAAAGATAACTGGTCACCCAAACGAATAATGCTTTCTGATCCACTAAAATTCTTATCGGAACTGACGTTCAAAAAGTGTTCGAACTCGGTTTCCAAGCTGCGAGATTCTCTAGTACTATATCTGAGACTGCTATGTATTTTCCTCAATTCGTCAAAGACCGATTTGTTTGGAAAGAAATCTAAAGTTGATATAACATCAGTAAGTAAATCTTTCTCATCGGCTATGAGAAACCGAAGTGCCTGAAGAGCGGAAGATTTCTCATCCTTGCAGACACGTCTTGTTAAAGTCTTGATAGTGGGAATAAAAATTGCTTTTACAACTTCAGACTTTTCTGGTAAGACCAATCGTAGGAACGTGCATAGATACTTGCATGCTACTTCGGCAACCTGATAATCTTCTTCGTCAATTTGGTAGAGCAAAGTATAGGAAATGTCTCTGATAAGAAAGGAAGACATTTCCCTAAAAAGAAAGTCTTTTATTTCTTTTGCTATCGTGTTGCAGAAGAAGATGTACTGATGAAAAGCTTTCAGTTTGTGCTCTCCGCTACTATCATAGATGTTACTCGTTAATTTTAATAATACTTTTTGCAAAACGTCGCGTCGTTCAGCTGCCAGGTAGTGAATCAATTTCCCTGAGGCGAAAAAGTTAATTTCCATAAATAACAAACAATCGTGAATGGTACTTGCCGTAAGGCGCATGAAGCCTGATTCCGGAAACGTGGTGCTCAAGCTAAACATCTCGGCAAAATGCTTCTCGTCATGTAGTTCTTTCATAAGCAAGACGATTATTTGGTCCAAGGTCTCGTGAACCAGATCAATAAACCTTCGTACAGAACGGAATTCTTTTTGGTTAGTTTCAAGATTTCGAAGTATATCTTTCGCCGTATCATTAATGGAGTCTGCATTTTCAGAAACTGTAGGCAATAACCAGGCAATGACAGTTGGAAAGCTGCGTTCAAATTCTCGTTCAAAGTTAAGTCCTTGCTGATTACAAAGGTCTACTGCTCGTGAAATGTTGCCAGTTTTGATCAAAACTGGAAGTAGGACGTGCATATAATTTACGTAAAAAATGTCTTCAGTTGCACAAGGAGTCAAGTCCCATGGAAATTTGTCAAAAGATTGTTGTTTGTGCCACCATTGCATCAGCAAATAATCCAAGTTACTTTCCACGATTGTCTCTTGCCCTTTTGTTACGATATGAAGAACTTTTTGAACAGTTTTCGCTTTGATTTCTTTCTGCGATGCAAGATAAATAAGAGTGAATAGAGCCTGACACTTCAGCAAGTCGCTTCCGTAAATGACAGCAGATATGACGTGCAAAGTGCTCGTGACCCTCGTCATCCTTTCGTCTGGCTTCTCATTATTATCTAATTTTCTATTAGTAATGAAGGAATCCATTAATACTATTTTTAATTTCTTAAAGAAGGATATCTTCCATCCATGACCAATCTCATGTGATGCAAATGCGCTGTATATACAATGAGCTGTTTCTAAACGCACTGTATAAAAGGGACTATTGACGTATTCCAGCAAGTATTCAATAATTGGTACTCTTTCCCCTATAGATTTGCTGTGATTTGAAAATTTGAACAAAGGATCTAGTAGAATTAACTTTTCGAGACATTTAAGAAAATCTAAATACACGGATGGACCGTAAGTTTTTTTAATATCTTCGTTTTTTTCTTTTAGTAGATTATGAAAATACACGATAATTTTTACTAGATTGTCTACGTTCTGATCAAGTTTCGTAGCTATTGATAAAACTTTAGGGATTACGGACAACATTCGCCGAGCTGACGTTTGATCTTTGTACAAATACTGAAATGATTCGATCAATAAATTCATCACAGCTATGATAGAAGATTCTGTGTGTATAGAGCTATCGCTCTTAATTACAATTTCTAAAATCATTAGAACCAATTCAGTATCGTTCTGGGACTTAAAATCGTATCTATCGCTATTCAACAAACTGCAAAGAAGCTCTTCTTGTATCTCAAGCATAACACTTTCAGTGGCTATGCAACAATATAATGCTAAAGTTTTTACGACGCTAATCCTTTCGGCTTCTTTATTAGCTTGCTCCTTCTTTATATCTTTGCCACTAAAATCCACGTCAGAAGTCGCTTGTAACATCCGAGCTTTGCTTCTAATATCACTCCTATCTCTGCTTTGTAAAAAGGCGTGTATATTCTGCAGTGCTTCCACAGGCGTACAGTATACAATAATCTTGTTAACTGATCGATTAGGCGTTGTTTGGAAAAGTATCCTTAAGACTTTCATTACATGTAGTAAGGCTTTATGTCGGAATTTCGCCAAATCGTTTTCAGCTAAAACCTGGAAGATATTTTCCACAAGTTTCTGGAAAAGAGGCATTAGAGGAAAATCTTCTAAACCATTCTGAAGAAGGTCCATTTCCTTCAAGTCTGAAAGAATTCGTGCTAATAAAGCACACTTAACAATAATGGTTCTCAAGCCATCGCCATTATCAGCCGGCTTACAAATATCTTCTAGCTGTGAATAAAGGACGTGTAAATTATCTTTGATGTATGGTCGCTTTGATTGTTCTATGTTAGTTTGTTCTGCATGTGATTGACCGGTTTGCCTAAAAATATCAATTTTATATTCCATGGCTAGATAACATTTTTCGATCTCCGAAAGATTATTAGCATTGTAAGGTTGCTCGGGGTTCAAAGGTTCGGTATTGTCTTTAAAGCTTTTTTTGAAATCCTTGCTCCACGATTTTAAAGTCAATCTGATCAATAATTCAGATATATTCTCGACTGACTCTAGAGTTACCAGTTTTTCCCATGGAATATTTGAAGCCCATTGCAAAAGCTGAGTTTCTAGTAGACTCACGACATTTTGAGCAGAGCTAAGATTCATGTTGAGGTCAGAGAGACTTTCAGGTAGTTTAGTATACCTGCACACCAGCAGCAAACTTTGAAGGCTAAAATGTGACCAACTTATTGTTTTCATAACATATGTTTTCAGTAAAGAACTTAAATTCATCACCTTTTCATTCTCTATTAAATATCGTAGGAAGCGATGAGCAGCCTCTTGGTTCTCATTTGTGCTCAAGTAACTGAAAAAAGTAAATAACAAATATTTCCATGAATGTAATTGTATGAATATAAACCTTAATTTTCACTAATAATTAGACTTATAATAACGCAAATCCAATATATAAAACCTTATTTAAAAAAATTAATTATCACCTTGTGACTGTATCCAAGATCTCACTCCAGAACAATTTATTATTACTAGCAGATTCTTGGGAACCTAGATGCTTTTCAACGTCTACAAGTGCAATGCCTAAATCACATAAACTATCTAAAACCTTTGGAAAGCTACTACATTGCATGAGCAACGAAGAGAGCGTTTTTAAAAACAAGGTAAATTCGTTTGCCTTCAGTGTCGTGGGATATTGCTTAAAAAGTCTTGCAAAGATTTGTAGCATGGGCCAAGCACGCTCGAGAGTACAGCCTGTGATCATGTTAATCAACTTTCCATTTTGGCTTGAAAGGCGCCTTCTTTTCGAACTTTCGGTAGATTGACTTTCAACCTGACTAGTTATTTTCTCTAACGCAAGAGGATCTTCTACTATCTGTTTGAAAACTAAATAAAATTTATAAGGATTATATCAAGAATGACAACTTTAAAAGTTATGGTGTTAACTTGTAAATTAAAGAAACATACCTTCACAACCAAGTTGAATCAAACTTTCGGATAAATCTTGAGTCTTGCTTTCCTGAATAATCATATTACAAATGTTGTGTAATATAATTTTCCAAACAGCTGCATCAACTGCATAACCAATTTCGTCGCCTATGCCTGCTCCCTTGGGGTGATGAACTTGAACAAGAATGAGCAACAAGTTATATTTCTCATAGCTTTTCTTTAAGTTCATTAAAACCGGTATCATAGTCTCTCCGAAAGAACACAGCATTAGGCGACCCTCCGTAGCTATTTCTCGACAAACTGTATTTGCCAACTTCAGGGCGGAATCAATGAGTGTATCATTGGACTTTATATCCTCAAAGACTTCAGCTAAGAAAAATATTTTTTGTTTGTTTAACTAGGTACGCAAATAAGTAGACAGTGCCGGTTTCCTAAAGAAGCTATTTTTTATTTCTCTTACCTATGAACGGTAACAACTTTCTTGTTCGAACTATCAAGTGTGATAAGGAACATCCATACTGCACGATACTTTGAATTACTTCTAACACATTGTCCTTTTTAACCGGCGAATGTTGGTTTTGATAACAGCAAATACAAATCATCAATAGTTCTTGCCACTGTTCTCGAGATATATCATTTCGATAGGTCGGAACAGCAATTATGTCAGTGTTCAAAACGGACATATACGTGACATGACAAAAATTTAATGCATCAGTACTCAATACTTGTAAAACGAAGGACACCAAATCAGAGGAGTTCAAAAGATTACTGGCATGTTTTACAGTTTGGAGGAACAGTTGTGAAGCATTCTTTTTGTGAATTACTGGAGTTCTTTCTCCTTCCTAGAAATAAATACTTAAAATAAATGGAGAACTATGAAATAAAACATAGGTAGTAATTAATATATACAGGGTGATCCTGAACTCATCATATTCCTTGCACATACACATTCCTTGTACAAAACTGAACAAAAAACTACTGTGACAAAATGTACGATCAATAGTTTTTAAACTATTGAGATTTGTAAAGAACCAATGGGAGCTCACTATTCCCGCGCGTACATCAGCATCTTGCGCGAACTCTAGAACGTGATGCACTTCAGGTCAGTAATTCTAATATGTATTAACCAGAGACAAACAATTTCGAAGCAACGTGAAGTTCTCAAAACATATCACCCTCAGTTATTCAGTGATTCCCCCGATTCAAATTCTAGAGTTCGCGCGAGATGCTTATGTACGCGTGGAAATAACGAGCTCCCATTGGTTCTTTTCAACTCTCAATAGTTTAAAAACTTTTGATATTACAACATTTTGTTATGGTAGTTTTTTCTTCAGTTTTGTACAGGGAATGTGTACGTACAAGGAATATGATGAGTTTAGGATCACCTTGTGTATTATCATCTTATGATTTTTATGTAAAAATACTAATAATAAAAATACATACACTTGTTACTATGTGGTGCACACCGTGGAAAATTTCCGTCCATGAGACTGTAGCTAACACACTGTTTGCGCTGTTACGAGTAATTTCAGCCAGAATACTCGCATTGTTGTACAGTGACAATAAATCTTGTACAGCCGACTGCAAGATATATATAAATAGAATTTCCGCTGGCGAAAAAGGTGGTAAGAATGCAAGAAATTGTATTGCATAGATTACACATTTTCCAAAGATTATTTGATAAACCGGTATATTATATTTTCTTAGATATTTAAAATTTCATTTTAACGATATGCAAACAATTAATCCAAAAAACAAAGATAGGCCTTTGCATTAAGATCTACAAAAAGTGTCGCTTAAAGACAGGTTCAAACTCAGATGAGACAATGGAGATAGAAGATGAAGAGGCTTTCCGTGAAGAGTAAGAACCGTTGTGGTGCTAAAAAGAGGGCAGCAAAAAAGCGGAAGCAAGCACTCGAAACCCTGGACCAAAACTCCCAACAGGGGCCTGTGGTGTCTCTGGAGTCTGTTTCTACTACTCTTTCTGATCGATATTTAACACAAACATATGGCCAAAAGCAGTTATGTTCGTCCTGATTAAGAAAGTTGCTGTCTACATTTTGCCGTAATAATGAATATTGTTGCATTGAGGATTGCAGGAATACAGCTCTTACGGAAAACGGTAGATAGCAACTTTCTTCACCTAAGAGTGGAAATCTCAAGTAGGGAGACAGAGAAGATGGCCGATGAATGATCGTGAGATTGACTGACTAAGGGTGAGGTGTCTACAGACATTCCGCAGGCGTGGAATGCATTGTAGCAAAGACAAATTTCTATCCAGGTGCATGGATGTGTTGTAGTATAATCCTCAGAAATCACCAAGAGCATGCTATGAGCACGTCAGAGCAAAATAAAGACTCCTCAGAAACGTGAGGAAAAAAGAGACAACTATCATTGTGCTGCCTTGCTCTTCAGGCATTCTGCGTAAGACTTTCTCTTTCTAAAAGTACTTGTCTCGTTTTTCCTCACGACTCTGAAGAGTCTTCCTTTGGCTCTAACGTGCACATATATCTTATATAGGCGTGGACACTCTACTGGTGCCAAGACTGTGCTATAGATAAATATTAAGGCAACGCTCAGTGGCAATAGCTGAGGAAGGCTACAGCTTTATAAGGTTTATTCCTTGGTCTATTTCCCGGGTGATGGAAATTTCCCTCCTCAAAGGGTGGTTGAGGCTTTCATGAAAACGTCCCAAAATGAAAGGTTCCCTCGTGGATGTGACGCGAAGATGTGTGGAGAACCACAAACATCAGCGGCAGAGGGAGGACCCTACCAGAATTCCAAACGGATACGGAGTTAAAATACTAAATCGGGGTAATACGTATCCACTCCTTCCAGGGCAAGATCAGGAAGTGAGTTGTCGATCTGACTTTGTGCTCAAGAAGGCTAATCGATATATAGGTATAGATATAACCTTTTCTTCAAATCGATGAATTATTCAGGAATTTAAAACAATTTGTAATCGTAGGACAATGGATAAACTTGACTGGATAAACCATTTTTATAATCTTCTTAATTACTTTTATAAGCAACAATTTTTTCTTATTGAAAGTATACTTTGTTCCAAGACCTGCCCTTTTCACTTTGTGTAGGAGCTTTATTTGGAATTAAAAAATCTTTCCTTGTAGAAAATGTTGAATGACGTTACAATTCTTGAACTTAAATTTATTAAAATGTTTAATTAATCCCTGACGCTGTTCTTCAGCACGGTCACTTTTATTAGTGTCTGTCGCTCGAGACCTTGTGACCGCGAGTGTGAGGCAGTAGTGTTATTGTTGTGGTGGCTCGCTCAGTTGGCTAGGCGGTATTCAGCTTTCCCTTTTCAGTTTCGTTTCCACTTTTGTGCCGGGAACTTGTGATCTCTTTCTGAGACCAATTTCCACGCGCTACATTATTTAAATTATCTGTTCGAGTTCAGACGTGAAGTGATTTTCCCTACTCGATCGTCTTCTTGTGTTGTGGGGCAACATATACTTATAGTTGCGTCGGGATCGATCTTTCCGAGAAGGATCGTGGGCGTAGCTTCCGCAGCCTACAGCTGGGCAAAGTTTACAAAATTATAGAAATATTTTGTATGTATATCAAACGTGACGTGTGAGTTGACTCGCGAGTTGGAACTCGGTTCATGGCTTAATTGGATTAAGTCAGATTACAATTAAGGTAAATTAGTAGAATCTCGACTGGCCCTTTAAAATATCGGTTGATTTTCTCTTTTGTAAATCAGCATTTTATTGCATTGACTTGAAAGTGACAATACGTGGTGCCCTCGCTGTGCCAAGCCAGCCGTAATAAATTCGCTAACATTTTTGGTCATTCGAGCCGGATAGTGGGTCCGCGGGGAAGCGCCACTATCCCAGAGACACATTCTTGGGACTTGTTAATTTATAGTGAGTGGCATTCGTCCCTACACATATTCTTGGAACTTGTTAATTAATGGCTGCTAAGCTGCAGTCGTCTCAGGACGCCGTATTGAGATTCGACATTTGGCTTGTTGTCTTGTTGAATGCGCCTCCAGTCAGGCCTGATACACAAACAGATGATGACAGTTTGAACTTAATTTCTGATTTTGTATGAACTCTGAGTTCTTTCCCCCCGGATCATCGTGTTTGATGAAAACCCAAATTTTCCAGATTGAACATCCTATGCTAATTCCTACCAGGTTATTACTGAGATTGTGTTGCGATGAATTTGGATCTTGTGTTTATGATTTGATACCCCGTGTTAGAATTGTGTTATAATTCATTTGTACACGCAAAAAATAAGTTGTCCAAACTTTACTTGACTAGTCACCCATTCTAGGACAGGCCACTTTTTTTAGAATCTCATATAATTTTTATTAAAGAACCGCAGACTTTATCGAAAAAGTGAAAAAAGTCATAGAA